>CM035412.1:164318680-164463680 GCA_020310875.1 Ceratopteris richardii
AGATAAGGAAGCTATGGCTAAAAGCATTTAGCAAAACAGGATCTGTGCTGTGAGAAATCAACTGAAGAAGTTGACTATGTCGAAGTCGTCATTCCTCGAAGACATTTTCTGACACAGGTTTGATCTAAGTGATCAAATTAGAAATCTAACAGTTCTTTTGAAGAACTAATGCTCAATATAGTTGTACAAAGGTAGCACGGATATGTGAGTATCATTTGAATGATTAAAATCGAAGTAATACGAAGAGATTGATGTCTATTTCTGAAGCAGACTCTTGAAGATGAAGAGAGCTTCATACAGAGAAGTATTTCTTAATATATGTGAAAGATAATTTGAATTTTGTGTAAATTTTGATCTATTTTTGATATAGAGAAGTTCTTAAGTCAAGATAAATCGAACATTTGGAGATTAAAAGGTCTCCAACAATGGTATTAGAGCTGAAGGTGCAAGTGAAGTGAAGAGCATTGGAAGTCCTGATTGTTGCAGACATTGAAGTTCTTTCGATTAAAGGAGCACAGGACCAAAGTTTGAAAGAAAACCTGAAGGAGAATCAAGTACAAGTTCAAAGGATCAAGAAGGATTGAAGCTTCATATCAAAGATACACTTTATTATCATAAATCATAGTAATTGCAGACACAAAAGATCAAAGATGGGACAAAGCTTGCAGATTGATAAGCTAGATAGGGAGAACTATCCAGCTTGGTCTATGAGGATGGAGGCACATCTTATGAGCAAAGATTTCATGGCATTCATTACAGGAGAAGAAGAAAAGCGTGAGTTTGAAGATCCTAGTGTTCCAACTAGGAAGGAACTTGCAGGTTTGAAGAATTGGATGAGAAAGGATGCTCAAGCTAGGAGCATCATTTACATGGTTGTAAATGATTATCTTCTTCCTCACATCAGAGGATTAGAAACTGCAACAGATGTGTGGAATGCTTTGGAAGATCATTTCCAAAATACAACCAAGTCAAGGAAGTCTTCATTATGGGCAGAGTTTACAACCTTCAAGAAGAAGAGCTCACAATCAATTTCTGATTATGTGGCAAGGATGAAGGATATTGCAGATAGCTTGGGAGCAGTAGATGAAGACATTGAAGGGGATAAGTTGGTAAGGCAAATACTTACAGGTCTGAGAGGAGATGAGAAGTGGAAGCCTTTCATATTGTCCATAGAATTGTCACTTGATCACTTTACTCCTGATCTTAATCAATTGCTAGGACACATGCTAACTTTTGAGCAGGACATTAAAGGAGACAATGATAGGAGTGCAAGTCAAGCTATGTACTCCAAGGACAAGAAAAAGAATGGCAAAGGGAAGCAGTTAACTGATGATGAAGGATCTTCAAGTCAAGATAACTTTACAAAAGGGAAGATGAACTTCAGAGGTAAAGGAAGAGCAAAGGTGAATGGACATACAGTTCAAACAGGTGACAAGAATAAGCATAAAGTGGAAAGCATTGGATCAGTGAAGACAAAGAATGGAAGTACACTCTTGAGCAAGGTACTTTATGTTCCTACTATTCCTAAAAACTTGATAAGTGTAGGGCAAATTGTTGAGAAGGGATATGAAGTCAGATTCACAAATGATGGTGTTTATGTGCAAGATCCAAATCAGGGATATAGAAATATCATTGCAGGTAAAAAGGAAGGAAGGCTATTTACTCTCAAAGTCCAAGGTAATGTGGGACATGCCTTGTTTACTTATGGAAGTCAAAAGATGTCTGAGTTAGACCTATGGCATAAAAGCCTAGGTCATTTCAATGAGAGAGCCATAAAGGAAATGTCAAGGAATGATGTAGTGCTTGGTTTGCCAAAAGTTCAAGGGCAACACATAGTGTACAAGTGTGAAGCTTGTCAATTAGGTAAAGCACACAAAATTTCATACAATAAATCAGGATATAAGTATTCAAATATGCTTGAATTGATTCATACAGATCTGTGGGGTCCTTCAAGGGACTATAGCATAAATGGATCCAGATATTATGTGTTGTTTGTTGATGATGCAACCAGATGGATTACTTTATATGTAATCAAGGACAAATCAAAAGTGTTCAAGACATTCAAGCATTATCATGCTTATGCAGAAAGGATTACAGGACAAAAGCTCAAGAGATTGAGATCAGATGGAGGGGGAGAGTATTTTTCTAAAGAGTTTGATGATTATTTATGGAATATAGGTATAAAGAGAGAAGTAACTTGCAGGTACTCCCCTCAACAGAATGGAATTGCAGAAAGAAGAAATAGAACTCTTGTAGAGTTTGCAAGAGCAATGATGAAAGAAAAGAATTGCCCAAATTACTTATGGGCAGAAGCTATTAACACTGCAACATACCTTATGAATAAATTACCTTGTAAAGCTTTGGATGGAAGAACTCTTTATGAAGCATGGTGGGGTAAGAGACCTACTCTTGATCATTGTAAAGTATTTTGATGTTTAGCATATGCTTATGTTCCTTCACAATTGAGACATAAGCTAGAACCCAAAGCAGAGAAGTATGTATTTATTGGGTATGATGATAGACAGATGGGTTACAGATTGTGGAGTCCATCCGCAAAGCAATTTCTTGTTACCAAAGATGTTACATTTGATGAGCAAAGCACATGGTATATAGGATCAACAAATGAGTATGACAGATGTTAAAGAAATACAAAGGAAAGGGAAGACAAAAGTAAGTGTGTATGAAGAAGATATTGATGATGTTGATTATAAAAGTAAATTGCACGATAATGTTGAAGATGGGCCAAGATTTGATCCAGAATCAAATGTGGCTGAGACTTCAAGAAGTGTAGAGGTCAGAACATCCTCAAGAGAAAGAAAAGAGCCTATCAGGTATAGCTATGATACATCCTTCTTAACAACAAAAGATTATGCGTATATTGTGAAGACAGAAGAGGATCCAACCACATATGAAGAAGCTAAAGGTAAACAGAATTGGGAGAAGGCAATGCAAGAAGAGTATGATGCTCTACTTGAAAATGAAACATGGGAGTTCGTGCCAAGACCAAAGAATCAAAAGGTCATTGGATGTAAATGGGTGTATAAAACAAAAAGGTTTGCAGATGGTAAAGTGTCTAGATACAAGGCTAGACTTGTGGTTAAAGGTTATGCCCAAACCTATGGGGTAGATTATGATGAAACATTTAGTCCTGTTGCTAAGATGTCTACAATTAGATCATTGATTGCTATTGATGCTTGTAAAGGATGGAAGTTATCACAATTAAATATGAAGAATGCATTCCTGAATGGATACCTTCTGGATGAAGTATACATGGAGCAACCAGAAGGCTTTATGGATTCAATTGGATCAAATTATGTGTGTAATCTCAAGAGAGCTTTGTATGGCCTGCAGCAAGCTCCAAGAGCATGGAATTACAAGCTTGTTAAGTTCTTGAATGAATGTGGATTTCAAGCATCAAAGGCAGATAGTAGCTTGCTAGTGAAGGCAAGTGAAAATGGATACATTTACATGTGTATTTATGTTGATGATATTATTGTGACAGGTTCAGATGCTCAAGGAATCAATGAGCTTAAGAAACAAATAGAGATGGAGTTTAAGATAAGTGATTTGGGAAACTTATCTTATTTCTTAGGAATGAAGATTGTATATACTCAACATGGAGTATATGTTACACAAGAAAGATATTTGAAGAATCTTCTGGTCAAATTCAACATGGAAGATTGCAAGCCTTCAAGCACACCATTGGAGGTAAATCATAAGTTGAGCAGGTATGGAGGTGAAGAACTCAATGATATGAAGAAATATCAGAGTTTGGTAGGTAGTCTAATCTATGCTACCTTGACAAGGCCGGATCTATCATATGCAATAGGTGTGTTATCAGAATTCGTGCATTGTCCAAAGAAGACTCATTGGATTGCAGCTCAAAGAGTACTCAGATATATCAAAGGAACTCTAAGTGAAGGTCTGTATTATGGGTTTACTTCTGATACAAGAATCGAAGTGTTTGGTGATGCAGATTGGGCAGGAGATTCAGATGATAGAAGGTCTACTCATCGGTATCTCTGTTATATTGGAGATAAACTAGTTTCTTGGTGCTCAAAGAAGCAACATACAGTTGCTTTGTCATCTACAGAAGGTGAGTATAAAGGAATGGTAGAGGCTGCAAAAGAAGTGATATGGTTAAAGACCTTATTGAAGAGTTTTGGAACTGATCAGAGTACTCCAATTATTCTTGAAGATAATATGAGTTCATTGTATTTGGCAGATAACCCTGTTTTTCATGCCAGGACTAAGAATATAGAGATTCAGTATCATTTCTTGAGGGAAAAGGTACTTGATAAAGAGATTGAAGTGATGTATACTCCAACAAAAGAACAAGTTGCAGATATGTTAACAAAAAGTTTGGATGGACCTAAGCTTCAGAGATTCAAAGAGATGGCAAGAGTGAAGAAGAATGGAATAATCACAATTAGTGATTGAGAAGGAGCTGTTGGAACAAAACAATCACAAATTGATGATTAAAAAGAGTCTGGAGCAAGTCTATAATCAGATTGAAGTTCAAGAAGTCACTTGAGGAAGTGAAGAGATCTCAGAAGTGAAGCCTGTATACATATGTATATTACAGTTGGAAATTCTTGTAATATGAGTATAGATAATCGTTAGGATGATAAGGAGTAATGTAATAGATGCAGGATAAGTCTAGAACCATATGTATATAAGTCAATGCTGTAAAGAAATACATGTGAGAGTCATTAGAAGACAAGTATCATAGAGATAGATGTGAAGAGAGTTATCTTCAGAAAATAGCGACGAGTATTTCGTAGATTTCTCTCAGTCTGATCATGTGGATTAGAAATCCTTTTGTACACATCTAATTTGGAAGTTAATGAAGCTATGTTCAAAGTTTCATGATCTAATTCCTTTCATGCTGTGAGTATGATCAATAGGAACATTTGTATGTAAAGTCTGCAGAAAGACTTCTCAGAGTAGCGCACTTTTTCGTGTCAATGTTTTACTCAGATCTCAGTGCACAGTGTAAAGTTTTTAATAAGTGAGCACTCAAAATCTAAGTTAGAAGATAAGGAAGCTATGGCTAAATGCATTTAGCAAAACAAGGATCTATGCTGTGAGAAATCAAAATAAGAAGTTGACTATGTCAAAGTCGTCATTCCTGGAAGACAGTTTCTGACACAGGTTTGATCTAAGTGATCAAATTAGAAATCTAACAGTTCTTTTCAAGAACTAATGCTCAATATAGTTGCGCAAAGGTAGCATGGATATGTGAGTATCATTTGAATGATTAAAAAATCGAAGTAATACGAAGAGATTGAAGTCTATTTCTGAAGCAGACTCTTGAAGATGAAGAGAGCTTCATACAGAGAAGTATTTCTTAATATATGTGAAAGATAATTTGAAGTTTGTGTAAAGTTTGATCTATTCTTGATATAGAGACATCAAGATAAATCAAACATTTGGAGATTAAAAGGTCTCCAACAAACATGTCATTATCCCTCATATTCCCTCTTGCAAAATAGCAAAGGATGCTTGAGATACACTTATCACCTTATACCATGCAGGAAATGAGGCTCATGTTGCTTACCATCAAAAATACTTGGAGAGTGAGCATCAAAAAGAAGGAGATTCTATGAACAGTTTTTTAACAAAGATCAAAGATTTGAAAGAACAATTGATTGCTGTTGATGAAGCCTTTCCAGATAGTTCAATGTGCAGACTATTCTAAATGCTCTTCTAGATTCATATTAAAGTTTTGCTTCTACTCTTTTGTTGATGATGAAAGGCATTCCAAATGCCTTAACATTTGAGGACTTAGTCTTTGTTTTGTTGCAAGAAGATCATTCAAGGAAGAATAGGTTCCTTATGCATGTAGCAGATCAAGGTTTATTAGCTAGTCAGAAGGGCAAAGGTAAATGGAGCTCATCTACTAGTAAGCAAAAATATGCTAGTTCTACACAATCAAAAGAGGAAGACAAAGATGAGAAGAAATCAAGAAAGTGAAATGGTTTTGCAACTACTATAAAGGAAATGATCATGTCATAAGGATTTTTTCAAAATGAGCTACAAAACAGGCAAAGAAAAAAGAGGATGGAATGGTTGGGCATGCATGCTTTCATCATCTGAATTTTGATAGTTTGCTATGCTTGTAGAAACCTTAAATGGTGTCCTCTCTACCCACTTGAGGCACCTAGTAAACATGTTTGTGAAGGTTGTATTTTGGGAAAAATGCAATGATCCTTCTTCCCGAAAGACGATTCAATTTGAGCTACTCAGAAATTATAGCTTCTTCATAGTGATGTTTGTGGTCCTATGGAGATACCTTCTTTTGGGAACTACCCTTACTTTGAGACTTTTATTGATGATTTTTCTAAGCATGCATGGGTGTATCCATTGAAAGCAAAGTCTGAAGTGTTTATGTGCTTCAAAAAACTTCTACTTTTGGATAAAAAGCTTTCAAGATGTGAAATGGGCACCCTCCGTTCTGACTACCTAACTTAGTGGTTAATTTTTAAGAGGGGAGAGATGGAGGTCTTGGGTTCAAGTCTTGCAAGGTGCAAGATCTTCCCAAGAGCTCCATGAGTCGGAGCATTGTGGACCATTCTTTCTAACTAGCACCTTTCCAAATAAAGGGTGATGGAGAACCATCTGTAAAAGAGTGGTGTGGATTGGTTCATAAAATAATCATTCTCAACAAAAGCTACTTTTCTAAAAGATTGGATCTCAAGTAAAGTTGTTCTTTTAATAGTGCCTTAGAATCAAAGTGGTGGAGTCCTCAATGGCTACAAATACAAGGCTTGGTTGGGAGGAAAGCATGCATTCATTCGTGAGTTGGCATTGTGGAGAATCTATTGGATATCATTTGTACCATCCATTGATGAACATAAATATTGTGACTCGAGATGTGGTATTTGCTAAAAATTCAGTTTTCCCTCTACTTGAATGCAAAAAACAGCCAAGAGTTAGCTCACAAGATGTGTTTGATACACTCATGCCTTTGTTCCAAAATGGTGCACTTGACTATGGCCATGTAGACCAGCCAACTAAGGCTCCAAGGGTTGAAAAAATCCAGCAAAATCGTGCTGAAAATGCAGAGAATTTCCAGCCAAACATGGCTGAATGTTTTCAACTAAAACTTACAAAATTGCTGGAAATTTCCAACCACATATGGCTGAACATTTGCGTCAAAATATGGCTGAAAATGATCATGAAATTCAGCCCACGCATGATGTACATGTTGATGATGTATTGCATAATGAGCACATGTCTATCAAGAGTGCACAAACTATGCCAAAGTGGCTGAAACAAACTTTGCAGGATAGCAAATTGAGTGCACCTTTACTTGGTAGAACAAGATTAAGCTCTCACCATGCATCAAGTAATTTTGTGGATTATTCTTTTATTGCTACAACATGTAATGAAGAGACACTTTCTTTTGAAGATGCATGTGATGATCCACAATGGATGAGTGCTATGCAATCATAAATGGATTCCATACATAGGAATGGTACTTGGGAGTTATGTGAATTGCCAAAAGGAAAGAATGTCATTGGTACAAAGTGGGTTTATAAGATTAAGAGAAAATCTGATGGTAGCATTGATCGTTACAAAGCTAGATTGGTTGCCAAAGGATATGCGCAACAAGGTGCTCTAGAATATGGTTCACTCCCTGATATAATTCAATGGCATGGTCAATCTACCTAGGTGGAGGTTCCAGATAAACACCTATCAGAAAAATTAAAATCTAGGTTTTCAATGTATACTTTTGTATCATGTAGTCATCCATAGTCTATCTCTACATGTCTTTTTATTTGCATATTTAGGGGTATCCCAAAGTTCTGTACCAATTTGAAGGATAGAAAACAATGGATACTACCCGAATCAATTAGAAACCTGATTTGATGTGTAGAAATCATACCCAAAATTGTAATTACAAAATCCTTTGGGAAAGCACTAGCTACCATGCAACGTAAAGTGAAGTTAGAGCACTTACCTCCATCATCTAATTTCGCAATTGTTGTATCTTCCTCAATGATGTTTATCACCTTTGATTGTGCAAGCCAAAAGATTTCCTTGTTCTGGCGCTCGTATGTTCGATGCCCTTCCTCCCCACAATGAAAATAGAGACCAAGTCATTTTGCCCACTCAATAAAATCAAGGTCTTGTTGCCAATGGATGGGTTCATGCCTCCTTTGATTTTCCACTTGAGAAAGATTCTTACCTTATTTATTCATTGCAACAAGTCTCTATGACCTATGTCCCATCGCAATGAATTTGGTTCTATTTGCCTTCTATAAATTGAACTTCTCCATCTTCTCAAACTTATAAGCCATCGCAACAACATCGTGAAAATCAATACATTCAGATCCCTTCACTTGATAGAAAAGTTCCTCACTAAGTCCTTCAATAAACTTGCTCTTTAGAGCAACACCATTAACCTCCAATGTATGTTTGTGAAGACGTAGGAACTTCTCTTTGTACTCATCAACAAACAAGTTATGCTTGTCACTTTCATGTTTTCAAAAATTCTAGAACTCCATCTTCTTCTCCATATGGTAGTGTGGAGAACAATAGCATTTTTCTACTTGCTCTCTAAATTCCTTCCATAGAATCAGAGCAGAAGGCATCCGAGTCTGCATATAGGACTTAAATCATAGCTTTGTGATTCCACGCAAGTGCACGATCCCAACTTTTGCCTTAGACTCCTCACTAAATTGTCAAAGATCAAAGAAATCCTCCACCTCTTCAATCCATGCCTCCTGATCTTCAACGCTCTTCTTCTCACCATCAAAATCATTCAATTTTTCCTTCTTGAGGACTTGGTCAAGGGAAAACTCACTTATTCTATATCTTCATAATTGCATTTTTGTCTCCCTCTAGGCATACTAGATGTTCCCACACGTTCATCTACTTCATCCTTCAGCTCCACGAACAAATTTGTTGGGCCTTCTGGTTTCTTTTTGCCTCTTTCTTTGCGTAATTCTCCAAGAAACTTCTGAATAAGCTCCTCTTGCTCATGCACCTTTTGCATCAAACCTTGCATCATTCTTGAGGATCTATTCTGCTTTGATACCACTTGTAGCATTTCCTCAATCACAAGCTTCATAATAGGCCTTTCAATTGTGAAATAATTCATTTTGAACTTTTCCAATTACATTGTGGGGATAATTCTTAGAATGAACAATTAGGTCATTTTATACATGTAGGAAAAATTTTGGGATGGAAAGTTTCATATTCTCTCTCTAGACATTATCTGCATCATGTTTTTTGGTTGAAAATTAAAGGTGAAGACAAAAGAATTAAGAAATATTTTGTATGAGAGAAAGGTAGAGCATGCACAAGAGAATAATAGTGTCTATGTGAAATTTTTGTGAATCATGGTTTAAGTATCTCATTTAGGGTTCTACATTTAGCTCATTGTAAGAAAATACCTTGATTTTATTCTCTCTCTAGAATTTCTAAACTTGGAGGGCTCAAAAGTGGTACTTAGAGGTGGATTTGGACCTAGATCATCTCTAACACTATTATGTCATCTCTAACACCATTGTGAAAATCAAATAAAAGTGTCTCTCACAAGCTTAAGCAAATTTCTTATTGCTTTTGAGTTAGAGAGCTTGGAAAAGGGCTATTTTTTTAGGTACTTAAAAAAAAAGAGGGCTTCTCTACTTCTATTCAAATCTGTGATTTAATGCTTATGTGTTGTCATGTGTAATTATGGATGTCTTTGGATATGTCTTTTCAATGGTTTTCTTCTATTGTTGGATAGGTATCACTAAAGAGAGCACTACTACAAGCACATGCTTTTTGCGAAAGTTTTGCGGAGATTTGGCTTTTTCTAAATTTTTTGGTTTGCACACTTCTTTTGGCGGCGATCAACTCTACTATAAGAAGACTTGCACATCAAGGAGGAAGAAGCCAGAAATTAGAGAATTACCTTGTGATTGAGAGTGAGAGTGAGAGTGAGAGTGTGATTGCGAGTGTGAGTGTGAATGAGATTGTGATAGCTCGAGGGTGGTCGGGAGGTGGAGGCTTTATCAAGAAGAAATTTCTCAAAGCTATTGTATCAATTGATTCACATCTATAATATCATAATTTCTCTTTCTTTGAGTCATATCTTATGTACTCTTCTATGAAAAATATTCCCTTATCTTGTGCGATTTCTATTTTTCTCCCTTCCACTATTCTTGAGTGATTGGAAGCTTGTAATTGAGGATAGATTGTGATTGAGGAAATGCTACACATAGCATCGCAAAAGGATGCAAACGAAGCACTATGAGAGCCTAAACCACTATGATATGATAGAGGTGCATCTATTTTGCTATCTCACAAATTCTACACCAACCATTTAGGCATAGTTTTGGCCTCATCTATATCACTTGTCTCATCAATAAGCGCATCATGTATATCTACATCAGAAATGGAATGATCTACATCATCATGTACAACCTATAAAGGCTGAAGAATTGCCTCATTTGGACCAATACTAGACTAACCACCTATAAAAAGAGGCAGCAAGGTGTCATACACATCTTTGGAGCTAACTAATGTCTCCTTAGTACATGAAAGTAATGGCTAAATAGCATCTTCCACAAAAACAACATCATGGCTAACCAAAATGCATTTAGTCCATGGATGATATAGATGATAGCTTTTGCTTTCATAACTATACCCAACAAAAATACATTTCACTACTTTGTCATCCAATTTCTTTCAGTGTTGTTCAGGCACTAATGCATATTCCAAATAACCAAAGACACGCCGGTGAGCAAAAGATGGCTTGCAATTATGCCAAGCCTCATATGGAGTCATAGAATGCAATGCTTTAGTGGGACACATGTTAAGTACATTTTTTTGTTGGTACATTTAGCAAGCCTAAGTGCATTACTAAAATCTTGCAACTACACAATCCATTTATCACTTCACAAGGACAAACTTCATGAGAACCTATGCGGGCATAGTTACCTTAGATAATTGTAAATGTCAAAAGAAGATGGAATCTCCTGAATTTAGGAGAGTCAAGCCACGAATTTTTTGGTGAAGGAATCAAATCAATCATGTTCCTAAAGTCTGGGATTACTTTAGGTGAGGGAAGTTCAAATTCAAACTCAAATTATGAGTATAAATAGACATGCTTGGAGTCATGGGTATAATGAGCCATTTTGAGAGACTTTGAGTACATCAGTGAGCACACATTGAGCTGACTTCATGTATGGATAGTCCACTACACTTCCCTTATATCATATGTTCATTAGCGTATATAGTTTGATACATTTCTTCAAGTTCATCTTTGCCTACTATTCTCAACAGCATCTCCATAATTATAGTGATCTTGTGGAATCAATTTCTCCATGTTTACTCACTTATTTCTTGTATTTAATTTGTATTAGTTAGATCTAAGTATCTAGTACCTAAATATAAATTTTCAGCATATTTGGTTTAGGGGATCTTGAGATATGAATCATAGAAGGTGCCCATGTGTGCACACCTTCTAGATCTTGAAATGTTGGGATGACCCCCCTGACTTGTTGGATTCATTTTTCAGTTTATGGTGTAGCTAAATTTATGAAATAACTTGCTTTAATTATCTACCAATTAGATTGGTGCAAAATATCTCTTGTCAATTTATATGAGGTTGTGAGCTCTTATCAAAACAGTGTGCAAGTCTATTCCCAAAATAGATGATTTCTTCACATTCTAGTGTATGCAAGTTATCTATTTTGATACAAACTTTTGGGAATGATGTTCAAAAGCTTTAAGTGGTACCAAATGCATTTTTATGAAGCTAAAGCACTTTATTAAGCATCCTTGGAGTTAACTTGACACATGTAGAGCATGTTTTGTGCAACACCAGCTCATCTCTAGAGCATACCCAACCATCTCCTCACAGTGGTATCAAAGCAATAACAAATCAACATGGGAGATGGATTTGCTTCATCCATAGACAAATTAGATGAAGGTAATTACTTAGCTTGGTCACTGAGAATGGAAGCTTATCTTCAAGAGAGAAACCTCTATGATTATATATCCGGAGATGAGATGATGGCAATCCTCAGAAGCAAAGGACAACCAACTCAGGAAGAGGTTACAATAGAGGAGGCTATGGAAGCTCAAGAGGTAGATTCAACAACAACAATGGCTATAACAAATCCTCATACAAAAACAATAATTATTAAGGAGGATAGAGAGGAAGGGGAGACTACAACAACTACGCAGATGATTAAACTCAAGAGGACTTATTACTTCTGATGAATATGACCATGAAGCAAGGTAAAATAGATGAAAACTTGTATCCTATATAGACTCAGGTTGCTCAAATCATGTAGCAAGAAATCTAGTTCTACTCTCAGACTTAGAAGATCCAAGGAATAGACATGAAGTTCAAATAAGAGATGACACAAGGCATCTAGTGGAGAAGATAGGCAATGTGAAGACTTCAGATGGTAACATGAACCTATTGAGCAAGGTATTGTATGTACCAACTATCACCAAAAATCTCATAAGTGTAGGTCAGATTGTTGAGAAAGGATTGCAGGTCAGATTCACAAAGATGGAGCATTTGTTGAGGATCCACATGAGGGATTCAAGAGGATAGCAAGATGAGAAAAGTCAGGTAGACTATTTACATTTGAGCTCCAAGATACTAGAAACATTGCATTATTAAATTATGGTAATCAAACCCTATCATAATTGGTAATTTTGCTCAAGAGGTTAGCTCATATAGGTGAAATGGCTCTGAAGTAAATCAATAGGGATCAGAGTGTACTTGGTCTACAAAATATCTCCAAACAACACATGATTTACAAATGTATTGCTTGTCAATTTGGCAAGTCCCATAGACCCATTCACAAAGAAGGGATAGATTCATGGAGACCCATTGAAGCTAGTCCATATAGATGTATGGGGACCAAGCAAGGAACCTTCAATCTCTGGATCCAGGTATTATGTGTCATCCATTGATGATTGTAGCACATGGACAATACTACATTTTTATGAAGCATAAAGATGAATTGTTTTCATGCTTTAAGAAATATCTAGCACTTTTAGAAAACCAAAAAAGTAAAACTTTGAAGAGGGTAAGCTCAAGTGGAGGGGGAGAATATTGTTGATATATTTAGGTAGTGATGTGTGTGAACACACTAGGACCGCCGGGGCACTTTTTTCCCTCTTTAGGAGGTTTTTTTCCCCCGGCTTGTATATACGCCTATTGCCCTAATGGGCTACTTATCTTTGTACATTCTCTAGTAATACATTCAGTATTGTGTGTTGTGCTCCAAGCTTCTTCTTCTTCCTTATGTTGTTCGCATGCTTTCGCAGACATCTAACTCCAAGAATTGGTATCAGAGCAGGTCGTTGCTTTATCTAGGGTGCCGTCGACACTCCTCCGTTTGCAGTCTCAGATTCGTACAAAATTTGGTGAGCATACTTAGGGTGTTTCAGAGATCAAAACCGCTTCGCTCTATGGTGCCGAAATCGCGATATGAGCTCGTTTCGGCCTCCGAATGCCTTATCGCAGCGCTTGTGTAGGCTATTTCATCTTTTTGTGCCAAAGGTATATACATGTTTCTGTTCGCCAGTATAAGCGTCTCAAAGTCTGCTACAGGTTTAGCAAAACTCGTCTGGCAGTTCCGTTTAACTTTTTGAGATACAGTCAATTTTCTGCATCAAGGGATTTTAGTCACCGGCCATGGCTGAAAGCAGTGATGTATTCTGTATGTTGGCTATTGAGGATAAGTTGGATGGTACCAACTACCCATTATGGGCTTATATGATGCAACATGTATTGGTTGCAAAAGGATTGTGGAACATTGTGTAGGGTGTTGAAAGACGTCGTGTTACACCTGTAACAACAGGTACTGCGAATACAGGTGCTGGAGTTGATGAAGATAGTGTCGAAGATGATATTGTGTAGATTCCTGTTCGTGCTACTGTTTCTGCTGCACCTACTGCAGAGCAGATTCGTTGGGATGGCAGAGATGCCCAGGCACATGCATTGATAGCTTTCTCTATCAAACTTGCCATTATTCCTCATATTCGCTCTTGCAGAACAGCTAGGGATGCTTGGGATACACTTACCACATTGTACCAAGCTAGGAATAAGGCTCGTGTTGCTTACCTCCGAAAACAGTTGGAGAGTGAGCACATGAATGAAGGTGATTCTATGGACAGTTTCCTAATGAAGATCAAAGATTTGAAGGAACAGTTGACTTCTGCTGATGAGGTTATACCAGATAGCTCACTTGTGTAGACCGTTCTGAATGGTCTTCCTGATTCATATTAGAGTTTTGCTTCTACTCTTCGGTTGATGATGAAAGGCAATCGGAATGCCTTATCATTTGAGGAGTTAGTCTCTGTTCTGTTGCACGAAGATCGGTCTAGGCAGAACAGGTCCATTATGCATGTTGCAGATCAAGCTTTCCTGGCTAGTCAGAAGGGCAAAGGAAAATGGAGCTCTTCTACTAGTAACATGAGCCGTGCATGTCTGCAGTGGACTCAGATGTTTGGTACTTTGACAGTGGGGCGACCAAACATATTACCTTGCAACACAGTTTCTTCTCTTCACTCCAGCGTGCCCCTATAGGGAATACTATCACATGCGCCAACAACTCCTCTTATCCTTTTATGGGAGTTGGTAAGATCATTCTGACTACTGCTGATGGTAGTTCTTTCACCTTGTCAGATGCTTTATTTGTGCCAGGGATCAAGAAGAATCTGTTATCATTTTTTGCATTAGCCAAGATTGGATTGGTTGTGAAATTTGTTGATGACAGATGTACAGTTCATGATCTGTCAAATGGTGATGTTATTATTGCTTCCAGCATTTTATGTTGTGGGCTGTATAAGCTCATAGACTATGAAAGATCTGAAAATGATTTGGCATGTGCAGTAAATGATTCTCAGGCTATGTCAGATGCAAAGCTTTGGCATGCACGCTTTGGTCATCTGAATTTTGCTAGTTTGCTACACCTATAGAAATCTGAAATGGTTTTCTCTTTGCCCAAACTTGAGGCACCTGGAAAACATGTATGTGAAGCCTGTATTTTGGGCAAAATGCAGCGTTCCTCCTTTCCAAAAGATGGTTCAGTTCGGGCGCAGAAATTGAAGCTTGTACATAGTGATGCCTGTGGTCCTATGCATACACCTTCTTTTGGAAACTATCTTTACTTCGTGACTTTCATTGATGATTTTTCCAGGAATGCATGGGTATATCCATTGAAGGAAAACTCCGAAGTGTTCATGTGCTTTAAAAAGTTTTTGGTTTTGGATGAAAATCTTTCAACATGTAAAATGGGCACCCTCCGTTCTAATCGAGGGGGGGAATATATGTCTTCTGATTTTAATGTGTTTCTGACTGAACGTGGGATAAAACACAGTGTACAGTGCCGCATACACCTCAACAGAATGGAGTTGCTGAACAAAAGAATAGGTCACTCATGGAGATGGTGAGGTGCATGGTCAAGAGTCAGGCTTTACCACATAGTTTCTGGCTTGAGGCTGTCATGTGTGCAGCATATGTACTGAACAGGTATCCCACTAAAGCGCTGCAGTCTATCACTCCATATGAGGCTTGGCATGACCGCAAGCCATCTGTTGCTCATCTGCGTGTTTTTGGTTGTTTGGCATATGCATTAGTGCCTGAACAACATCGCAAAAAATTGGATGATAAGGCAGTAAAATGTATTTTTGTTTGGTACATTTCTAAAAGTAAAGGCTATCATGTGTATCATCCACAGACTAAACGCATTCTGGTTAGTCGTGATATTGTTTTTGTGGAAGATGCTATTCAACCATTGCTTTCATGTACCAAGGAGACATTTGTTAGCTCCAAAGACATGTATGATACTTTGATGCCTCTTTTTATAGGTGGTCAGTCTAGTGCTCGTCCTAATGAGGCAACTTCTCAGCCTTTGCAGGTTTCATGTGATGATGCAGATAATTCTATTTCTGATGCAGATGTACATGATGCACTTATTGATGAGAGAGCTGATATTAAGCAGGCAAGAACTATGCCAAAATGGCTGGTGCAGAATTTGCATGACAGCAAATTAGATGCACCTCTATCATATCGTACTCGTTCAGGCTCTCATAGTGCCTCTTTTGCATCAGATTGCTATGCTATGGCTGCATCTAGTCTCTGTGATGAGAATGAGCCTGTTTTGTTTGATGAAGCACAAAATTCAGAAAAGTGGATGGCTGCTATGTAATCTAAATATGATGCTATAATGAAGAATGGTACTTGGTCTTTATGTGACTTGCCTCCTGGCAAGAAGGCCATTGGCACTAAGTGGGTATACAAGCTGAAGCGTAAACCTGATGGTACAGTGGACAGGTATAAGGCTAGGCTTGTTGCAAAGGGTTATGCGCAAGAAAGAGGCATTGATTTTGATGAGACCTTTGCACCTACATGCTGTATGACTACTGTTCGGAGCATTTCTGCACTTGCAGCCCATCATGGTTGGAATGTACATCAGTTGGACATTAAAACAACATTTCTGAATGGTGACTTGCATGAAGAAGTGTATGTTTTTCAGCCCCGTGGCTTTGTGCAAAAAGGGCATGAAAACCAGGTGTGCAGGTTAAAGAAGGCATTATATGGTTTCAAGCAAGCACCACGTGCTTGGTATGAGAAGATACATGCCTATCTGGTTGCACATGGTTTTGAGAAGAGTCCAACTGAAAGCACCTTATATGTTAAGCGTGCTAATGATGTGCTTCTGATCATTGTTGTCTATGTTGACGACATTCTACTCACTGGTCCTATTGAGAAGCATATTGCTGATTTCAAGGCTGATTTGCATGCCTCATTTGAGATGTCTGATTTGGGGCATTTGCATCACTATTTGGGCATTCAGTTTATGCAAGTTGATGGTGGAATGGCTTTGTGTCAAACAAAATATATTGACACATTATTGCAACGTTTTGGCCTTGAAGACTGTAAGCCTATTGCCACTCCTATGGAGACAGGTTTACGATTGAGTCTTCATGATGCTCGAGATGCATTTGATGTTGTTCTCTATCAGCAGGCTGTTGGATGCTTGATTTACTTATGCATTACTCGGCCAGATATTCAGTTTGCTATCTCACAGATGAGTAGGTTTATGCATTGCCCAGGAGTCATGCATTGGAAAGCAGTTAAGCGCATCTTTCGCTACTTGAGTGGTACTCGGCTACTTCGGTTGTTTTATCCCAAGGGGGGATCACTACCGCCAGATTTGCATGCTTTTTCTGACTCAGATTGGGTTGGTTTCTATGACACTCGTGTGTCCACCAGTGGTTTTTGCTTCATGCTTGGTAGCTCATGTATATCTTGGCTGAGCAAGAAGCAGCCTACTGTGGCCACTTCCAGTTGTGAGGCTGAGTATAGGGCAGCTTTCAAAGTGACTGTTGAGTGTGTGTGGCTCAGATGCCTTATGGTTGATTTGGGTGTTGGCCAGTCTTCTGCCACCACCATCTTCACTGACAGTCAGAGCGCATTGGCAGTTGTGAGGAACCCTGTGTTCCATGCTCGCACTAAGCACATTGAGGTGCATTATCACTATGTCAGGGAGAGGTTCTCTGCTAGGGAGATCAGCTTGGCATATGTGCCCACACATGAGAACATGGTAGACCTTTTCACGAAGGCTTTTCCTAGGTAGAAGCTTTAAGCCTTTAGCAAAGCTTTGGGCTTACTTCCTTTTGTGGAGTGATTTCCACATAGCTTGACACTTCCTTATACATGAGTGCCAGCCGCTTGTTCACCGCATCACTCCCAGGGAGGATTTGTTGATATATTTAGGTAGTGATGTATGTGAACACACTAGGACGGCTGGGGCACTTTTTTCCCTCTTTAGGATGTTTTTTCCCCCGGATTGTATATACGCCTATTGCCCTAATGGGCTACTTATCTTTGTACATTCTCTAGTAATAAATTCAGTATTGTGTGTTGTGCTCCAAGCTTCTTCTTCTTCCTTGTGCTGTTCGCATGCTTCCGCAGACGTCTAACTCCAACATATATTTCTCCCATGAATTTTATTCTTTTCTCCAAGAGAGAGGAATCAAAAGAGAGATTACAACTAGGTATACTCTAGAGCAAAATGAAGTGGCAGAGAGAAGAAATAGAACCATCGTGGAGGGTGCAAGGTCAATGATAAATTAGAAGAAGTTGCCTAATTATCTATGGGTAGACGTTGTATCCACAACCACCTATCTGATCAATAGACTCCCATCAAAATTATTAGATGGGATTACACCTTATGAAGCAAGGAATGGAAGACGACCCAGCCTTAATCATTGCATGATCTTTGGGTTCATAGCATATGCACACATAACTTCACAAATCAGAGACAAAGTAGATCCAAAGGTAGAAAAATGCATATTCAGTGGCTATGACCTTACTTAGAAATGTTATAGCAATGAAGGGTTCATTGTAAGTAGAGATGTTGTGATTGATGAAAACAAATCTTTGTTTGAAGATGAATGGAGAAAAGTCAAGACTCTTCTCTATGAGCTAGGGGAAGACTTTCCAACATTGTCAAAGAGGAATGAGCATAAACATGATGAATCAACTGATTCTGAAGAAGAACAGAAGAATCCAAGAAGGGAAATCAACTCTTGGAACTCCAATGGCAAATCCAAAGGTATGGTTATGACACTTCTTTGGTCACTAAGCATTCTATTTACATAGCACAAGATACAAACTCAGAAGTACCATCTACATATGAAGAAGCCAAGAAGAAGCCAGAATGAAGAGATGCCATGGAAGAAGAGATAGAAGCTCTACAAGGAAATTAGACTTGGGAATTGGTTCCCAAGAAACCATCTATGAAGTTTGTTAGCTCAAGATGGATTTACAAGATAAAGAGGAATTCAGATGGCTAAATTAAGAGGTAGAAAGCAAGGCTTTTAGCCCAAGGATTTGCACAAATCCAAGGTAATCACTAGGAAAAGACATTCTCACCTGTGGCAAAAATGCCCACAATGAGAGTACGCATGAGTGTTCATTTTCCAGAAATTGGAAACTATATCAAATGGATATTAAAAATGCCTTTTTAAATGGTTACGCCTATTGTCCTAATGGGCTACTTATCTTTGTACATTCTCTAGTAATACATCAGTCTTGTGTGTTGTGCTCCAAGCTTCTTCTTCTTCCTTGTGCTGTTCGCGTGCTTCCGCAGACGTCTAACTCCAACAAACCTTTGAGCACCATGTGGTTAACCTCTCTTGTTCTTCTTGAGTTGGTTGTCCTTTGCTTCTAAGGATTGGCATCATCTCATCTCAAGAAATGTAACCATAGAGGTTTCTCCCTTGAAGATAAACTTACATTCTAAGTGACCAAGCTAATTAAATACCTTGATCCAATTTGTCTATTGATGAAGGAAATCCATCTCCCATGTTCATTTGTGATTGCTCTGATACCACTATGAGGAGATGGAAGGGTAGGCTCCAGAGATGAGGTGGTGTTGCACAAAACTTGCTCTACACCTCCCAAGTTAGCTCCACAGATGCATAGTATACTCTTTTGGCTTTAGAGTAATGCATTTATACCACTAGGTACTTTGCAATATCACTTTGAGAAGTCTGCATCAAAATAGACGCTTTGGATGTACTAGAATTGTGAAGAAACCTTCTATTTTGAGAATAGAAGTGCTTAGTGGTTTGCTCAAAGTTCACAACCTAGTGTGAATTAACTAGAGATACTTTGCACACATCTAATTCAAGAGCATAGCTATCTAATACAAGTTATTTCATGAATTTAGAGGCACGATACACTGAGAAATAAGTTTAGCAATTCAGGGGGGTTCATCCCGACATTTGAGGAGCATGAAGATGTGCAGACACAGAAAAATTTCACGCTTCATATCTCAAGATTGGCTGAACCAAAACTAATGAAACTTGACAAGTACATAGTAGAACATTCACTCTAACTATACTAAGCTAAAGTGGAGCAAATGATCAAGTACACACCAAGAACTCCTTTCTACAAGATCATTGAAATAATGGAAATACAACAGAGAATAGTAGGCAGAAATGACCATGAATAAATGTATCAATTAGCATATGATAATGCACATATGATACATGGGAATTGTAGTGGACTATTCATACATGAGTTGAGCTCAATGTATGCTCAATGATGTAGCTTCAATCCTCTCAGAATTGTCACACATGCCATGTGACTAAATCACCTCCATTTACATTCATCTCTTGAGTTTGAATTTTGAATTTCCCTCACCTAAAAGAGTTCCTACACTTTAGGTATGATTGAATTGATTCTTTCTACCACATGAGTCATGGAATCAACTCCCTAAAATCACAAGATTCCACAGTTTTCTTGACTTTTACATTTATCCAAAGTGAATGCAATCAAATTGGCAAGTGGGTGTTTATATGTGACCCTCCATGTGAGGTACATAGACTAATGTGTAGTCTTGAGATAATATTCAAGCACTTAGGCTTGCTAAATATTTCAACAATTGGCCTATTGGAGGTTGAGGTCTATGGAAGCATGCGAACAACACAAGGAAGAAGAAGATGCTTGGAGCACAACACACAATCATGAATGTATTACCAAGAGAATATCCAAAGATAAGTGAGTCATTAGCCTTATAGGCATATATAGAAGCCGGGAGAAAAAAACCTCCTAAAGAGGGAAAAAAAGTGCTTCGGTGGTCCTCGTGTGTTTACACAAATCACTACCTAAATATATCAACAAATCCTCCTTGGGAGTGATGCTATGAATGAGGAGCTGACACTCATGTAGGGAAGTACCAAGCTATGTGGAATCAATCCACAAAAGGAAGTAAGCCCAAAGTTTTGCAAAAAGCTTCAAAATTCTCCCTAAGTAGAGCCTTTGTGAAGAGATATGCAATGTTCTCCTATGTGGGCACATATGCCAAACTGATCTCTCGATTAGAGAACCTCTCCCTAACATAATGATAGTGCAACTCAATGTGCTTAGTGTGAGCATGGAGCATAGGGTTCCTCACAACTGCCAATGCACTCTGACTATCAGTGAAGATGGTGGTGGGGAAAGACTGACAAACACCCAAATCAGCAATAAGGCATCTAAGCCACACAAAAACTTCAAAGAAACAATACCCTCTATTAGATTATCCTCCTTGGAAATGTACTTCCGAAGTTTACTAACATGAAACACTAGATGGATTTTGCAATATGGAGGAATCTCTAATCTGTATGCAACTTCACTTAGCTTTTTAACTATCTTCCAAGGTCCACAAAAACTTGGTGAAAGCTTACTACACTTCCTGTGGAGACCGAAGTAGATCTAGCTGGTACCTGAAGAAAGACTTTATCCCCTCCTGAAAGGATCTGAGATGTCTTCCTGTCTTTTGCGCTATCAGCTGCTTGCTGCATCTTGGCTTTAGCTATTTCTAAATTTACTTGGAGGTTCGCTAAGAACTCCAAAATACATAGTTCATCGCAAAAGGAGACATGCCTATCACCTTGTGTGGCCTATTGTTATAAGCAAACTCTACTAGTGGCAAATAAACATGCCAATCTATCTGTCTCTCAGAAACATATGCCCTCAACATGTCCTCGATCTGGTTGACCCTCACAATCTGAGCATCCGTCTGAGGATGATTGTTGGCATCATATGGGGAGAAGCAAGTATGGCATACATGCAGATCTAGCACTAAGGCAACCCATTAAATTTTTCCAAACCTTACACCATTTTAAAAGTGATTCTCATCACTAAAAACCCTTGTAAATATCGTTTCACCTTTTGGTAGCTCCATTTTGTACAATCCGAGGAGTCCTTGAGCTTGAGGAGCCTTAGAAGTAGTTGCCTGCAAATTTTCATATTTTTTAGATCTCGTTTGAGCCCTCGAATAAACCCTCGAACCTAATTTTTCACTAGGCCGGACACTAGGTCTGGACAGGGCCAAAGCTAGTCAAAAACTATAAATAGAGCTAGAGAGCTCATTTTTCGGGGGCTAGCTTCTTGTAGTTTTGAGCTTTATGAGAACTTGGTTATAATAGAAGTGATTCCATTGTCTTACTCTCTTTGTTTTTGCCGTGTGTGCGCGTGTGTGTGTGTGCATGTTTGTGTGCTTCTCACTCACACATTTGTGCCTTCACTTGCTCAAGGTCTTCATACCATCCTCATGTCTTCCCGGATTGACATTAAAGGAGGTGCTACTCATCACTGAGCTACACCAAATTTTGCGCCGTTGCCGGGATTGAGATTTGAGGACGAGCCTGTGATGGTAAGACGTAGAGAGGATGCGTTGGAATGGTAAGTAGTAGGTAAATTTCTGATTTTTTTCCATCTCCATCTCCATCTTCATCTCCATCTTCATCTTCTTCACCACCTTATATTCCCACTTCCAAATCATTTCCCTCATTTGCTTTGTGCGAGTTTGAGAGAGAGCGAGCGTGTGTCCTTGTTTGTGTGTGTTTTTGTATGTTTCTTGCAAGTTTCAGCTCCATCATCATCTCCAGCAAGCTCAGCAGGTACGGATTTTTGTCTGTGCAAGCCCCGAGGCGTCGAGCTCGAGCTATTGCGACACTCCGAAAACTTCACCCGATCACGATTCTAAGTGCACCACGACACTGCGCAGGCCTAGAGCTCCTAGGATCACTAGACAAAACAACAAAATTCACCATAACCCGACCTATCGCGACACCTCGAAGTATCGTGATACCCACGACTTATCGCGACACCTCGGAGTATCGCGACACTCCCGACTTATCGTGACACCTCGGAGTATCGCGACACTCCCGACTTATCGTGACACCTCGAAGTATCGCGACACACCGACCCCACCTATCGTGACACCCCGACCTATCGCGACACTCCCAAGTATCGCGATACCCACGACTTATCGCGACACCTCGAAGTATCGCGACACACCGAAGTATCGCGACACTCCCGACCTATCGCGACACCTCGGAGTATTGCGACACTCCCAAGTATCACGACACTCCCACGTATCGCGACACTCCCAAGTATCACCACACCCCGACCTATCGCGACACCTCGACCTATCGCGACACCCCGACCTATCGCGACACCTCGACCTATCGCGACACCCCGACCTATCGCGACACTCCCAAGTATCGCGACACCCCGACCTATCGCGACACTCCCAAGTATCGCGACACCCCAACCTATCACGACACCCCGACCTATCGCGACACCCCGACCTATCGCGACACCCCGACCTATCGCGACACCCCGACCTATCGTGACACTTCGACCCGACCTATCGCGATACATGGGCTTAACGCATGAAATTTTAGAGTGAATTAGTTGAGTGAATTGAGGTATATTTGGGCTTAATTTTGGACACATTAGGATAACATTAGAGCCTTAGGAGTGGGCAAAAGACCTAGAAACCAGGGAGAAATCTCCTGAACCCTGAGAGCCTGTTTTGACCCCTAAGTGCCTGATTGGTCATAATTTCACCATACGAACTCTGATTGATGAGATTTTGGTCTCGTTGGAAAGCTTGTTGAGAATTCTACGTGGACGTCAACTGGTTTTTGTAAGAATCATACGTGGAGTTTTAGAACATGTATTTTTAAGTTGACCTTTAGGTGGAACTAGGTGGTCATAAGATTTGGGGGTACAGTGAGTTACTCCAGGGGGGCCTGTAAATGTTGATGTGTGTCTTTCAATCCCTTGTGGTAATAGAGCTATATTGACTTGTGAACTTTTGCAGGAACATTGTGTGCAAGCAAGGCATTCTAAGGCAAGCTAGCAAGGGTGAGTACCAAGCTTGGGAGAAGGCTTCCTGGGCTTGTGCAGCAGTCTAAGCAACCAGAGGATTGAGGTTGGAAGTTCTCTCAACCCTCCTTTGTCAATTCCTAGCTTAGGCTAAGTACGACTTAGGTGTGGTAATTAATTAGGGCAACGCTAGGCACACATCAAGTCCAAGAGAACTAATCAACTAAGTGCAAGCATCAAGTAGGACTTAAGTGAGAAAACCTTAAGGGACAAAAGTAAACTTGAATCGATCACTTATCAAGTGCGAAAATCAGGTAAGTATTCCTGACGCCGAGATATCAGACAAGTTCATAAACATAATAATCAACTAAAAAGAACAAAGTGATTGGTGCAAAATAACCTGCAACGAGAGTGTACTTGGGACCAAGGGGGTAGATAAACCAGGCATATGAACCTTAGGTCAGGTAGACACTTAGGCCGAGACAGACAAAGCCTCAGATCTTCTGAAGCTAGTGTCAATCACACTGCTAGGTCTTGGGCCCAGCAGTTGAGTGATTACCCATACACTCCCCGATCAAAAACAAGTGATTCTGATATGTCCTATAACATGGAGAGACCAGTAGGTAGTTCAGGGTTGGCGTACCTAGAAAAGCCAGAAGGACCTTACAAGACTCAATTGGAATACATCAAGACTAATCGTCTAGGTGCTCGCATCTACAAAGATGGCCTAAGAAGATCAGTGGTCAGGATTAAGAACCCTGATCAACCCCATGGACTAGAACACCCGGTAGTCAAATTTGAGAATGAAGCATACCTAGATAAAGAAGGGCCTATTTATGTAGTCACCACTCTTCCAGATAGAATCGACGAGTTTGGAAATGTGATTGCAGAAACCAACTTGGGTGATATAGAGCAAGGAAATTTAGAGAAAGAGCCGAGAACTCCCCGCGGTAAATCAGTCTTGACCAGAATCATGACTCCAGAATGGATTCCCCAGGATAATAAAAGCATAGATTTGCTTTTAAATCAAGAAACCGATGAGGCCTTTTGGAGGTATAAGCCTACCTTGCCTCATGAAGTAGGTGCTCTCACAATCTATGAGTTTAAAGACCCTAATAGTCCAGGCAAAGTAACCTACCTAGACAATACATCAGAGAGGATCTTTGTGGTCACCGAGCATGGCAGACATGCCTACACATGGAAGGGTGAATTTGTTTTTCCCCAACCTCGGTCCAATGTGTCATACAGTCACCAAGGAGCTGGGACCTCCCAAGCTCATGGAGCTCAAAGAGATAGAAGTAGAGACAAACCTGAGGTAAGTTTTGCCAACTCCCTGGGAAGAGAAAGAACGGGAACGGAAAGAAATAGAGTGGAACCTGAGGGACATAGAGCCCCATGGAATCAAAGGAATGCTGACGATTTCCCTTTGCCAAGGCCGAGAGAACACACTAGGACCCTAAGACCAACTCAACTGGTGAAGTCCATGAAGAATTACTTCGATGGCACTGGAGACCCTTATGACCATGTGGCAGAATTTAGGCAAGTCTTGAAAGCTGAACAGGTAGAGGATCTATTCACACAATATAATGCTTTTGGTCTAACCCTTAGGAACACTGCCCTTACATGGTTTCAACCACTGAACGAGAGGCATTTCAGAAACATAGACCAGCTCCTAGAAGCATTTATCATTGAGTTTTCCAAGAGTGGTATAAGGCACAACACTTCCTCACTAATTCATAGCTTCAAGCAAACACCTCAAGAGACGGTCAGACTAGCAGGAAGACGGTTTAGGCAATACCTAGAGAGGTGCCCGATGCCTGAGTTACCCACACCAGCCAAGCAAGTGGCTTTGTTCTTCGATGGCTTGTTGAGCACCAAGCTTAGGTCATATGTGTATTTAAAGGACCCCAGAACTATAGAAGAATGTGTGCGCATGTGCATAGACATTGAGGATAATCTAGGCGAGGAGTTAGAGCTATCAAAAATCTATAAGGATTCGGATAGCTCTAGTAGTCTCACATCTGGTCAGTCCACATCCATTGAGGAACTTGCCGAGAAGGTAGCTCAAAAACTAGGTGTCTCTAGCAAACAAATTCCAAGATTTGCCCCAGTTAAGCGGTGCTACACTTGTGGAGGTGACCATATGGCAAATGTATGTCCCATTATGGCCCAACCCCAGGTGAATCCTAGTAGCCAGTACTGCACCATAGAGCGAAGGTACACCAAACACACTGCACAAGACTGCCCATATAGCAAACGGCTCCAACCAATGTGATCCCAGTGAAATATGCATCTGCTGAAGAAAATCCGAAGAGAGCCATAGTTCCAGTCACCCCAATGCTATCAGACGGTGATCCAAGTGACCATAGTTTTGACTCCACACATATTGATAGCCCACAGGCTTACTACATGCAGTCACCCGAGCATAACGAGTCATACTATTATGAGGATCCAAGTGAAAATAGTGGGGAGCTTGAGTATGCTAATGTCATGTACACAAACCCCAACTCTAGACCTCAACCTAGTCAGGTACGACCCCCATTCCCTAGAGGACCATGCTTCAGATGTCAGGGAGATCACCTTATACGTGATTGTCCACTGCCTACCTCTACACAACCCCAACCAGTGACAATTCAGGGTTTCTGTCAAGACTGTGGAAAAGATTATCTCCTACGAGATTGCCCAAAGAACCCTAATAACATGCCTAAAATCGATCCTATCAATGTCATTGGGTTAGTGGTAGACTCTACGGGAAGTATAACTTCCATAGCCCCAGTGCATGTGGTCACTAGAGCCCAAGCCTTGCAGCAAACTCAAGGAGTAGGGCAGGAAAAGAGTTCTAAGGTTAGTGAGACAGAGAGTATAACCAAGAAAAGGACAAGGGCATGGAGAGATAGCCGGGAGAGAATGAAAAGACAATGGTCACAGAAAATGATCGAACTTGAAGAAAGCTTGAGAGAAACCAAAGCAAAGATAAGTGAACTCGCATCTCAAAAACAACCCACCCACCACCCAGAGTAGGATCAGTCCTAGCCGATCCCACTCCTGAAGATCTAGACATGATGCTTAAGGCATATCAGTCCAGAATCCAAGAAGGGCCCAATGTAACAGATCATGAGAAATGTTACCCTAGAGCCGATCTAGAGATAGAGCGAACAAAGCTTTGTGCTAAAATGGTCGAATTGGCGTAAGCCATGTTTGAAGCCAGTCGCTTGTTCAATGGCTCTAACCCCATCAGAACACCATTGCACTTTGATGGTCTATTGGATAGATTGGAGAGGTTACTTGCAAAGTCTGGAAAAGGAGACACCTCCCAGGCTAAGGAGAGGGCAAGTGATAGAATAAGCATTCCTCCCCAGGGAGATTATGTTCCTAACTCCACTGAACCAGACACCTCTTCTTCGATGAATAGGTATTCACCAGAGTTTCTGAGAGAGATTCAAGAAGAGAAGTGGGCAAAGGAGAGTGAAGTCCCTCCTCCCATTGAACTTGTGGATGACGCACATGATCAGTTCCCATAGGACATCCCTTCTATTTATGAAGAACAGGAGAGCACCCAGTCTCAAGAGAGATTAGACTTTGAATCTAATTCTTTACATGAATTACCCCACTTCACAGGCCCATGGGAAGCCAAGTCGACCTGTATGAGAGCACCCACAGTCATGATAAGAAACGAAGATTCAATCATACCTAGGAATACAGAGGTAGTAAAGAACACTAAAGTGCAGTGCAATCTCACTTTAGAAGAGCTACTCAAAGTTAAGCCAGAAGTGTGGAAACACGTAGCCAAACAAGTGCCAGACATAGGGAAATCGCGTTCCCAGGTAGGGTCTCATAGAACAGTGCCTGAAATACCATTGGATAAGATAGGAGACATGACTGAAGGAGAAGAAGGAAATACCTATCTCCCAGTTACCCATCAGGGATACACAACCAAGGCAATTTTGGACTCAGGTGCAGGAGTTGCAATTGCTACAACTTCCCTATGGAAGCGTTGGGGCAAGCCTGCACTCGGACCGACGAGAATGAAATTGCAGATGGTTGATGGTCATATTGAAAGGCCCTTAGGATTGCTAGAAGGAATAACTCTCACTACATGTGGTGTTGAGTTTGAGCATACTTTTGCTATATGCGACTTTAGCAAAAACCAAGCCTACGAGATGATTTTGGGAAGGCCATTTATGCGGCAATTGCAAGTGGTGCAGGATTGGGGAACCAATTCCTTGTATTTGCAACATCTAGGTGTTACAACCAAATTCAATCTCAAGGATTACTCTCATAGAGACGTACCGCCTATTCAATGGAATCCCATCCATAGAGCCAAAGATGAGACTGAATCTGTGCATTCCATAGGATCCGGATCCTCGTGGATGCATGAAGACACTCACTTATGGATGTGTAAGGTAGCAGTAGAAGAAGAGAAGAGAGAGGAAGCCAGAGAGGTAGGTGCAAAAGAAACCCATAGATCAATTCAAGACCTACCCTATGCACCGGTAGTTTTTCCTGACGAAGAGTTTGAGCCTCATAGCTGGGCTGAAATTTTAGCAACAATGGATGTAGCCATCAATGAAGAGCAGTGGACACCCCACTGTGATGAGGATGGCTATGACATTTCAGTCTTCTCAATAGAGCCAATCATGGGAGATGCAGTTTTAGAGGAATGCGAACCTAGCCCTGATACATTTGAGGATGCAAGTGACTCCGACTTAGAGTCAATCATTATGGACCCACCTTTTGCATCAGATGAAGAATACTTCTATGAAGTTGAAGCTTACCCCCAGAGACACGGAGAAATCACGAATGAGGTGAGGTTAGCCACACAAGTAGCCACTAAGAGTGGAGGAAAGAAAAGAAAGAAGAAGGAAGTCACTCTGGGGGCAGAAGAGTCCTTGTTTGAGGTCCTTGAAAACTTTAAAAATATGAGATAGACGATAGGAGAGTCATGATAAGAATGCCTAAACGTGAGGCACAAGCAGGAGAGGCCTATGATAGCAAGGAAACTACCAAGAAAATAGTTGTCGCCATAGAAGAGGGAGAAGAAAGATGCACATACATAGGGCATGACCTGACGGAAGAAGAAGAACAAGAGTTGACAGCCTTACTGAGGGAGTACAAAGATGTATTCGCTTAGAGCTATAAGGACCTGAAAGGGGTAGACCCTGATATATGCTCACATACAATCCCCATGACCTCAGATGCCAGACCCTCTAAGCAGAAGCCCTACACATACAATAACAACTACGCTGCCAAGATTAAAGAAGAGATAGACCGCTTGGTGGAAGCCAGATTTATCTATGAAATTGAGACTGAATGGGTATCCCCCATTGTAGTGGTGCCCAAGAAGAACGGCAAATTACGAGTATGCATTAACTTGAAGAAGGTTAACGAGGCCACTATCAGAGATAGTTATCCGCTTCCTATCACTGAGCATCTATTAGAAAGGGTAGCAGGCAAGGAAGTGTACAGCTTCCTAGATGGGTTTTCGGGCTACAATCAAGTAGCCATTGCTCCAGAGGATCAGCATAAGACGGCTTTTGCCACAGAGTGGGGCATATTTGCCTTTCAAGTAATGCCATTTGGGCTTACCAATGCACCTGCTACCTTTCAAAGATTAATGTGTCACGTGTTTAAAGAGTTCTTGAGGAAGAATTTGGAAGTCTATGTTGATGATCTTTGCGCTCATTCCAACATTAGAAAAACCCATATACCTGAACTCAGACAAATTTTTTATAAATGCAGAGAATATCAAGTCTGCCTGAACCCAGAAAAGTGTGTTTTCATGGTCAGGCAAGGCAAAATTCTAGGACACATAGTGTCTAAGAACGGCATATCCATTGACGAAGAGAAAGTGAGAGCCATCGCAGAACTACCTAGGCCAAAGAACGTCAAGGAAGTACAGGCTTTCATGGGGCATTGTGGTTACTATCGCCGGTTCATTCACATGTATGTTGTCATTGCAAAGCCCATGTACGGACTTCTGACTAACTTTGAGTGGAGTGATGAATGTGAGAATTCCTTCCAGGAGCTTAAACAAAGATTATGTTCAGCACCAATCTTGACCACACCAGATTGGAACAAGCCATTCCATGTTCATGTGGATGCCTCTAATTATGCTATTGGATGTGTACTTGCACAACCTACGGGTGAAGGTAATATGGAGATCTCCAATTGCCTATGCCAGTAGACAATTGAATGCTGCTGAACGGAACTATACAACCACCGAACGAGAAGGATTAGGCATGGTGTACGCGGTTAAAATGTTTAGACACTATTTGCTTGCAAATAAGTTCAAATTTTTTACTGATCACCAAGCTCTACTATACCTGGTAAACAAGCCATGTAATACAGGCAGATTAGTAAGATGGTTTCTCTTACTAATGGAATGTGACTTTGAGGTAGTAGTGAGGAAAGGCAGGACTCATTTGAGAGCAGACCATCTCTCTAGGCTCACATCTGGAGAGGCCCCACAAGGAGTATCAGATGACTTACCTGATGCTTACTTGTTTAATTTGGAAGTTGTACCTCAGTGGGCTAAGCCATTAGTGCCAGTATTGACATACGGTCCTAATCACCCGGTAGTGCACACAGAAGATAGAGAGATAGTAAGAGCTCAAAAGTATCATATCTTGGCAGGAAATATGTACAAACATACGGAGCAAGGAGTATTGGCCTGTTGTGTGGAAGAGGACGAGTACGCTAAGTGGTTGCAATTAGCACATGTAGGTGCATTAGAGCAACACTACTCAAAACAACGAACCCTACAGACCTTGAGGAGACTAGGAGTGCATTGGCCAACCATGGAAGTTGATGTCCATAGAATGTGCAAAGAATGCCCAATCTGCTGCACTAAACCACCAGTGGAACACGCCACTCTTTATCGAGTGTCTTTAGTGCCAGATTGGAGTGAACCATTAGTAGCCTTCTTGAGGACCGAAACATTCCCTCAAGATATGACTTTGGCCAGACAAAGAAGTTTGGAACAAGAAGCCTTGGATTACACCATCATTGGTGATGATTTATACAAACGGGGTAAAGATGGTTACCTAAGACTGTGTGTTCATGAGAGTGAATACCTCAAGATATTAGAGACTGCTCACCAAGGTGTAGCAGGAGGACACTTCGGTCCAGATAGGGTGATCAAGGCAATTCTATTTGCACGATTTTGGTGGCCCACCCTTCACATGGATGCACATACCTATGTGAAGAGGTGTGAGGTTTGTGAGCGAACCCAGTATCCCATACGCAAGGATGAGATGCCATTGAAGCCTATGATGGGTGGACGTACATTCTCTAAGTGGGGAATAGACTTTGTGGGTCCTATTAATCCCCCAGCTAAGGGTTCACATGCTGAGTATATCATCGTGGCCACAGACTATCTAACCAAGTGGGTAGAAGTGAAAGCCACTACAAAAAATGATGCTCAAACAACAGCAAAGTTCTTATTTGAAAATGTGTTCACGAGGTACGGATTGCCAATAGAGTTGGTAAGTGATAGAGGCACACACTTCTTGAATAAAGTCATAGAAAACCTTCTCCAAGAATTCTTGGTGATACATAAGAAGTCTGCTCCCTATCATCCACAAGCTAATGGTCAGGCTAAGAGCACAAATAAGATCTTATGCAATGTGCTGACTAAACTGGTGAATAACAAACGCTCTGATTGGGACAAACAGCTACACCATGCCATTTGGGCATACCGAGTGGCCTATAAAACGATACTCCAAGCCACACCCTTTCAGATGGTGTTTGGCCAGAATGCGGTGCTACCATTGGATTTTTTGATACCTACATTATGAGTAGCACAAGAGCATGATTGGACTGGCCATGAACTATCCTCTAGAATATTTGATCTTGAACGTTTAGGTGAGACACAATTGAGAGCTGCAACAGGAATCTATGCAGCCAAGAAGAGGCAAAAGGCATATTTTGATACACATGTGAAGGATAAAGGATTGAAAGCAGAAGACCTAGTCCTAGTCTACACACTGAAGCAGCATGCATGAAAATTAGAGAAAAGAAGCTATGGACCAATGATTATCAATAGGATCTCCACAAGTGGAGCAGTACAACTAGCCACCTTAGAGGGTGAGGTACTACCAAGTTACATAAGCGGATGTAGAGTCAAGCTATATCAAGAACCCTTAACTGAAGAAATGCTCAATCGACTTAATACTGCAAAGAAACGTAAGGAAGAGGAAAAGTGAATTCGTGAAGAAGCACAGGCCGAAGCTTTAGAACGAATTCGACGAATGAAACTGTGAAGGCAAGGTAGAGATCAACCCATGAATGACAATCATGAAGTTCATGGTTATCACATTGCCATGTGTGAGGCTTCTGGTAAGAGGACCCATAAGATAGTGGATCGATGACCTTTTGTGACCCTAGAAGTTGGACAAGGAGATAGTACAAGGACCGTAAGAGCTTTAATTGATTCAGGAGCAGCCACTAGTGCAGTTCAGCTTTCTTATTGCCAACAATTGCAATTGGAGGTAAAACCCCTAGAAGCATATCTGATAGGATTAGGAGGTGTTGAAACCCCTTGCATGGGAGAGGTGGAACTTCCCCTCTACATTCAAGAGGTCCTCATGCCAGCAAAAGTGCTAGTGCGTGAAGACGAGGATCTTACCGAACCTCTTGTCTTGGGCCAAGACTGGATCTATGATCACGCAGTCAACCTCAACCTAAGAAGTGGACTTCTTCAGGCTTGGGTAGGCCAAAACCGTCTTACGATTGAATTAGAACATCAAGCACTCAAACCATTAGAACAGGCACCAACTCCTGGTCCCTCCAGGAACCCACATGAAGATAATGTTATTCTTGTCCAAAGTTCTATGGTGCAGAGGATTGTCACTCTTGCCAAAGTTACAGAAGTCAAGGAGGAACTCCCATCTGTTCCAGAGAAGAATTTAAAGGGGAAGGCTCAGCAACACCCGACACTGAGGAGACCGATAAACAAGAAGCATGAGCACCAACTCTGGCAACATGAAGTACCTCGCAGCATGAAGCAGATTTGGATACGCAAAGGGGAAAAAACCACGGCTCTAGAGACAGGTTCTCAAAAAAGCATCAAGTGAGCCTCACCATCAAGGACCAAAGTGAAGAAGCTCCGTAGGCAACACCCTAGCTATACCATTTCTATTTGGGTCCCTAAGCGGTCAATGAAGGCCATCCCTAATGCTAGACAGATATGGGTGCCCAAGGCCTGCTTACAAGCCCAAATTACTTCACCTCCAGTCACTAGAATAAAGCAACTCTCACAAGCACTCGTGGCAAACAGCTCAGGGAAGATACCTACACCTTCCACTGTCACACCCCCAGTCAAACCTAGGAATGTCTGGAAATGGGTACCCAAAAGGTACCAAATCCGGCACAATCTAGTTCATCGACCTTTACATGTCATCAGCTCTAAGAACCATGAATCCTCAGTCAAATTTTGGAGACTTAAACCCTGTATCAAACCCCCAGACCCAATTTTGTAAATCCATCCACTCTGATGTAGGTGCATTCTGAGTACTTTGCATGTCCACAGTATGCATTTAGGAGGACACTAACCACTAACCACTACTTACATCTCACACAAACACTTCACCCTAACCAGTAACCTTCTGGATTGTCATGTTAGTATTATGAAGGGAACACCATTACATCTTGTTTCCTATGCAACACTAATGTGCCTTTCTTCTTCTAGCAGATAAGCACCCGATTCTCATGGCAGCAGCAGCAGGCATGAGCTCTCAGGCAGGCACTAGCACTCAAAGAAATTGGGATACCATGCCTGTGGAGGCCCCACTGACAGCAAGGCCTGAAGAGCTTTTGAATGTGAGAAGAATTCCCATTCCGGATCCACCAAGTGGCCTGACAGAAAGAGTAAAGGGGCATTCTCATTGGTTCAATGAGATGCCAGGAGATTTGGGAGACGCAGATCATATCTGGGAATCCAACTTGGAATGTGGAGGAGTGTGGTGGACCTTTCAGTTCTTCTCATGAGAATTTGAAGCATTGCAAAATGTTGCCCCTCTTCAAGATATTTGGCAAAAAGCGGGATTGCAAGATTATTTTAGTGCAGCCTTGCCTAGACCTGATTTTCTTCGGTGCTACTACTTGATTGCAACTCTCAAGGCGACAAGAGACAAAGATCATTTAGGCACATTCCTGGTGCCCTCTCTATCAAACCAGGAAGAAATGAAGAAGTTTGAGTTGAATATCACTTTAATCAGGGAGGCCCTTCAGATGTATGGCACCCATGTACCCTCCGATCGAGATCCTCTGATACCAGAGTCCATGAAGAACAACAAAATCAAGAAGTTGAAAGAAATGTGTGCCCTCACCCCCAACATCGCCATACCACTGCGGATGTGCTTTCAACACTTCGCATTTCCAGCGCAAGACCGGTTCACCCAACCTCATAAGAAAATATGGTATGGATTGTACCTAGCAGAGACTGGAGGCTTGCCAATTAAAATGCCCGTATGGATCCTAGACCAGTTATATGAAGCAGGCAAGCGAGGAGTGCGGAAGCCTACTTTAAATGGTTGTTGTGCCATTACAAGAATTATCTACAGATGCCTTGCCTATGATGTACCGATCGCAAGGGCCCTTAAGTACTCACAACTAGAATTCTTCAAGGGGCGGAAGTCAGGGGTGCAACCTACAAAAAGAATGCATGGTTCGCTTCCACAGGTTCTAATCCCTCATGAGGCCACCACAGAAGCCTCCCTCAGAGAAGATGAACAAGTAGCCCCTTTCACTATCCATCTCCAAGGAACACAATTAGAGGGTATGGTACAGCCCACTCCATCTGCCCCTCCACTACCCACAGAGGCTGAGTTTGCATCCATGGCCACTTTGGCAGAGGATCCAAATTTTGACTTTGAAAGCTTCCTGCAGACAGCCCATTTATCTGAGAGTTAGTGTTTTTCTGAGATCGACGGCCCTGATTCTTCATCCCAGAGAACATGACCACATGGTGAAGCCCGAAGAGTACATTGGGAAGGTGAGGCACAACATCCTCATGCTCAAAGCACACAGAATCAGGAAGGAGCACAGGGAAATGAACCAGAGGAGAGTGAAGAGGAAGCTCCTGCCTACACAGCACAACTCAAACAGCTCTACAGAACAATCAAACAGGTACAAAAAAGACACGAGTTATCAGAAGAGGCAAATAGGGCACTGGTGAACCAGATGCTGCATGCGGAGAATGTTGACCCGCATTTTGTAGAATCATTGAATCTCTTGGCAGAAACCTGCGGGATAGGGGAAGCCATGAGGCTCAAAACTCTGCATACAAACTACTATCAATCCTCTGGTTCGTTATCTCACAGTCTTACTGTCTGTACTCAGACTATTGCTAGTTCTTCCACAACATTACCAATTACACTCCGGTTGATACGTTCTCAATACACAGCGTCGAAGCTATTCATTACCCTAATATAGACTTACGTTTCCTAACTTAAAGGAACTGTGCCCAAACACAAGCTAATGTAATCAAACAGAGACAAGAACAGTAATACTCAGATTTCTCAACACCATGCTACGACAACTTCACAGAATGCAATCGCCCAGACAACCAGTCTCGCGATCCTCCTGATCGTTACCGAAGCGTCCTTTCATTAGATTATAAATAGATACAACTCTACGCAACAACCTTTCGGTTCGTGCGGAATATGAAAAGAAAAAGATTTACAATTGCCAATCTGGCGGCTTACACTGGCACACAAGGTGGACTTGAACCCGCAAGTTTACAAAATTTATGGCTCTTCTACTATACCCTGAATATACATTGTTCGGGCTAACTTAAATGTTCTGGCAATTTTCTGCTTCAGCGAGTCCAACATCTTTTTTAGAATCTCCGGTTCTACAAGCTGAGCATCAATTCTAACTGAACTTGCGGCAATTACTTGGCTTATCAAAATTTCAGCTTGTGTCTGCAAAAAGGGCTCTTGTAGATAGAAATCGTTTGCCAGTGTTGTGTCACGGCTCAATTTCATATCGGCAATCTGTTGATCGATACGGGATAAACGCTCTGCTTGAGCTCCGAGCTGCTTTTCTCTTCTCTCTAGTTCGTGTGATTGATACTGGATGGTCTGGTAATAAGCATCTCACTCTCTTCGAATCGCTGGAACCTCTTTCTGTAGTTGAGCGGTTAACTTCATCTGCATTTTAAGAGCAGAATTTGCTTCAAACAGGTTTGCATTTGCGAACTGGAGCTCTGTATTGGTTTGCTTTATTAAATTTGTCAGTTCCTGTCCTTTCTGCACGGCTTCATCCAACTGTACTCTAGTTTCTTCCAACAAGTTTCCTAGTGCTACACGAGCATCCTCTCTATCTTGGGCTAACTGTTTTAGCTGGATAATTTCTGCATCAGCAGCACACAATAAATCATCTTTAGCTTGTATCTCAGCTAACGTAGCATCTCTTTGGCTAATTAATGATTCTTGTTTGGCAAGTTTGGCCTAGAGCTTTTGAAATCTGTAGGTGCAGAGCATGCTTTTACTGCATCCGCTTCTTCCTGGAGTGGATTAATATCTGCTTCAAGAACATCGACCTTATGTTGGAATTATTGTCTGAGATTATCAGTAACCTCCTTCATCTGTTTTGGTAGTTGCTGCGACAGTTGGATCAACATATGACCCATGGATGCCAGCTCAGTAAACATAGGTATTGAAGGAAACAGAAGAGGAGGATGTGGTTGAGATGAAGAAGCTGTCAAGAGTTGACGGGAAGAAGGTGGAGAATAGTTAGGTGAAGAGGAGGAAGAATCCGGTGCTTCAGGGACAATAGGTAAAACAGGTTCAATGGGCTTATGCGGAGGCATGGGTGGAGGAGTGGGTAGCAGAGTGTTAGCCACCAACAATTTTTTGGTAGGTTGCTGTGTGGTTGCTTCAGTGCGGGTACTGATAGACTCCACCAGAGCGATTATTTCATCGAGCATGCCCGCAACAAGATCTTGCACTTCTTCTTGGGATTGGTGTTGAGACTCCTGTCGAGAAGAATCTGCGTTAGAAGCATTGGTGGAAACACTGTGTCCCTGTTGGTTATCCTGTGAAGATTGTCCAGAAGAGTCAATATGGATTGAAGTAGCCGTGTCGTGAAAGGTTTCTTCTTCATGGCCTTCTTCTTTATTTCCAACGACGGAACCTTGTTCTTGACTTTCAGAGGTGCTTATCGTTCTGCATTTTCGGCGGAGAAGTTGGAAGATATCTTCATCATCATCTTCGGTATCTTCAAGTATTTGTGCAGATTCCTCAGGCTACTAAAAATTGAAGGGTAGTCCGTTCAGGATCAGGGCGACAGAGTATGGCATACTCATTCGAAGAGTGCTTGGGGAACAATTCATTCATAGTAGCGATCGGAAGGTTAGGACCATTCTGTCGTCCTTCCAGAGAGAGTCGAAAAGCGGTAGCAAATGACTGTTGGATGATTACGACACAAGATGGGAAACACGTAATAGGCCAACTCTACTCCGTAGCAGGTGTGGCGGCAATAGCAGCGATAATTTGAGCATAATATGGATGACACTCCACTGAATGCCAGGGCAATTCAGCGAAGTTGGACAAACCTCGGACACGCAAGAATTCACTCACGTCCTGAGGGAGTCCATCACAGAAGGTAGCAGAATTCGCTAAAGCTTCCATGATCCGCACACGAAGTAGCAGGAATACACAGTGATTACAGAAAGCACAAAGCACACAAATCACACAGACACAATAGCGATTATCAGCGAAAAGAAGAAGATTAAGTAGAAACTTGGCAACGGGAGGCGATCGAAAATGCTAATCATCGTGTGGTGTTGAGATGATAACCTTCATAACTATGGCGTGCATGCATGTTCAAAATCGATAATGCAGAGCGGCTGTTGATCACAATTAGATATCAAAACGAGGATATTTATAGGCTTATTCAACTAACACGCAAAAATAAAAAGAAAGTAAATAACACGCGGAAAAACGAAGAACACATCAGCGAGAATCAAGTGTTTGGTGATACGGCCACAACTTTGAACCATTGATCACTTTAGGAAGAGGAATTTTGGTCAATGTAGTCAACTGAAAAGTAGCTGGGCCCACTTGTTCACTAATCCGATAAGGACCAAACCACCGTAATTTGAATTTTCCAGCCGCATGATTTGATTTAGCATTATAAAATAACACAAGCTGTCCCACCGAAAAAACTGGAGTTTTGAGATATCTATCATGAGTATGAGCTTGCCGCAATTGAACTTCTTGAAGAACTAGTAAACTTTCCCAGCGATGTTCATCCAAGTTTCTGAGTGCTTCCAACCGAAAAGACAAAGAGTCTTCAGGTAACAGTTTCTGAGTGATAGCCACGCGTAAACTGGGTACTACAATTTCCATTGGTGCAATTGCTTCCAGCCCATAAGCAAGCTTGAAAGGGGTCAGTCCGGTTGCTACTTTGTATGTAGTCCGGTATGCCCATAAGACTACTGGTAGTAACTGATCCCATCTTTCTGGTGATTCCATAATTAGTTTACGAAGCATAGTCAACAGTGTTTTGTTTGTACTCTCAGCTAAGCCATTAGCACGAGGATAATATGGTGAACTAAATTTATGCAGAATCTGGAAAGAGTGTGTAAGCACTCGCATTATATTGTTAACAAAGTGTGTTCCTTGATCTGTCACAAGTTCCAGTGGTAATCCATAACGCGGAAAAAGGTCTTAGACATTTTGCCACCGAAACAGCTGTGGCAAACCATAAGGCCCAAGCTTCTGCCCATCTGGTAGCATAATCTGTGCATGTCAGAATGTATCGATTGTTGCTAAGGATTGCTGGAGGTGTGATTGGTCCAATAAAATCAAGACCCCATTTCTGAAAAGGTTCTAAAGGTAATACAGATTGTAGAGGAAAGAAGTGTTGTTATAAGGGTTGTCCAGATCGCTGACAAGTATCACACTGCTGCACAAATTGAGTCACATCTTTGTACATAGTAGGCCACCAGAGCCCACTTTGCAGAATTTTTCAGTGTGTAAGATCTGCGGCAAAATGTCCACCGAAAGGTATTGAATATTCCATAGCAATAATAGAGTTTACTTCATGTGGAGGAATACAACGAAGCAAAACCCCAGTGTGATCCATATAATACAACTGTTTGGCAATCTACCAGAATCTGCGACTGTAAACTGCAATTTTTCACTTCATCGCAGGAGAAGTTTGAGGGGGAAGACATCCATCAGTAAGAAAGGTTAATAACTGATCATAGTAGGTAGGTGTCACAGGAGGTTCTACAGATTCATCACTAGTTGTTTCAGTAACATAAATTGTTGGTGGGGTGTCATCAACACCTACCGGAGCTTCACCGGAATCTAATCGAGAGAGAAAATCTGCTAATGCATATGCAGTGCCGGGTCAATGAATCACTTCATAATCGAATTCTTGTAACAATAGAACCCATCGTGCCAAGCGACCACCTAAATGCTGCTGCCGGACCACATACACCAGTGCAGTATGATCAACATGAAAGGTGAATTTTCGGCCTAACAAATAATGCTGAAATTTCTTTACAGAATACACCAAACCGAGACATTCTCTTTCAGTTACTGAATAATTTCGTTCAGCAGGAGCGAGTCGACGACTTGCGTAATAGACAGGCCTGAACCACTTATCAGATTGCTGCATTAAAACACTTCCAATTGCGATATATGAGGCATCAACGAAGACGTGGAACGGGCGTTCCCAATCCGGGGGTTGCAAAATTGGTGCCTGAGTCAATAATTCTTTTAAACGATCAAAGGTAGTTTGACATTCTGTGGTCCATTCAAACTGTCGTGGAGTACTCGTCATGAGTCGATTAAGTGGTGTGACGAGATGAGCTAACCACCGTAAATGGCGACCATGCCACCGGATTTGTCTCAAGAATCGCATAACTTCTTTTGGTGTTGTAGGCATAGGTGCTTCCAAAACGGCGGCAACTTTATCTGGATCAACTTGTATGCCTTGTGCAGATATAATATGGCCAAGTAGTTTACCACAAGAAACCGTAAAGACAGATTTGGTCGGGTTCAAGCAAAGTCGGTATTCTCGGCATTTCTCAAAACAACACCGTAAATGATACAGATGTGCCATAATTTTGCCGAAGATAAAGAGAAGTCATCTAAGTATACTTGCATAAAACAAGTGAGGTAGGGTGAAAAAATTTCTTGCATACAACGCTGAAAGGTACTAGGAGCATTCCTTAACCCAAACCACATGACCGTACAAGCAAAAACACCCCAATTCGTAATAAACGCTGTTTTTGGTATATCTTGCTCAGCCATTCGGACCTGGTTATAGCCACTATAACCATCGAGAAATGAATACATCTCATGCCCAGCCACTATGTCCAGCATTGTGTCAAGAAATGGAAGAGGAAATGGATCAGGTACCGTGGCTGCATTCAATTTCCGGTAGGCTACACATATTCGGAGCTGCTTGTTTTTCTTTGGAACGATCACGATCGGGGAGATCCATTCAGCCTTCTCAATGGGTACAATGAATCCTACCTTTAATAGGCGATCAAGTTCTGCTTTGACCTGTGTTGCATAGTTAGGATTCATTCGGTAACTGGATTGTTTAATCGGCTTTGCTTCTGGTTTGAGCACAATCCGATGCTGATAGATGTGAGGATCCAGATCTTTCATATCACGATAATCCCAGGCAAACACATCAGAGAACTCACGAAGAAGCTGGATCAAATCTGCTTGAAATGCCTCAGATTATCCTCCCTTTATCTTGACAGGTCGCGGGTTTACTTCATCTCCCAAATTATAGGTGATTAACTGATCTTCGAGAACATAGAATTGCCGAGGTTTCGCCGAATCGTGAGTTGACTATAAAAGTTGCTGCAAAGTGGCTCCATCCATAGCATCGTTATCAGTGGCATCTGCATCTCCGGTCACGGGCATCACCGTACAGACTGCCGGACTCTAGTTGTCTGCTACGGATTGCAAATCGATAGTCCCCAAAGAGATCAAATCTTTGTTATTCTTCAAAAATTCTTCTTCTTCCTCATCGGATAAACCATCCAACATGTGGACCGGCTCTGCTACATAAGGTCTGGCATGTAATTCGCAAGGCTGAATAGCATCCAGTTTGACAACATATTTATGATGGTTGTCTTTGAAAGTCAGTTCCTGTGCTGACCAATCCTGTATAACCTTAGCCTGTTTCAACCAGGGTCGGCCGAAAAGAAGATTATAATCGAGACTAGACTCCGGTAGTTCTAAGACTACAAAGGTCATCTTAAACGTCGTACCCTGCAAAGTGATTGGGACATTCAGTATGAGTCCCACAGGATGAACTCAGGATTGATCTGCCATTCTGACAAAGAATTGAACAGGCTCGATTTGGGTCCACCCTAACTTCTTGCAGAGAGCTACAGTTGCTATATTCACACCGGAACCACCATCAATTAGCACTTGCGTAATCTTGTGATTTTTATATCAGACCGTCATTAAGGGAACAGAATGATCCACTGTAGAATCAGTTTCCGGTTGCATTGTTGTAGTCGCCGAAGTACTGGGAGATATGGGACTAACCTGTTGTTGAAATTGCTGCCGTACTCCTGGCACTAAAGCGAGTAGCTGTCCCAAGGGGAGTGTAATTGAGGCCTTAGAGAGAATATCCCATACCTGATCTGTTGGAATTGCACTCTTCACTGGTTCCGATAATGATTCTCCTGTTACTAGGATATCATCTTGTTCATGCACTCCCACCTTTGGCAGGGGAACCTCTGTCACCGAAACTACATTCTCTGCTGTTCACGGATGCCAGGTTCAAACACTTCTGCTATTGATTGTAACTGTTTACCGGATCTTGTCTGGACCACTATTGCTTGAGTTTCCACTGGTGAAATATAGACCATATTGTTCATTGGGTTCTGACGCTCTTTCTTCTTTGATCATATTTGGCTGCATCCTTGCAAAATCTTCGTATGTGGCCAAGTTCACCGGAAAAGTGACATCGAGGTGGTGGCAGAGAAGTATTTTCCTGTGATGTACCTGTCTGCCAACGATTTGCATTGAAGTTGGTATTCCGCTGTCCCTGGTAATTTTGGTATCCTTGCTATTGATTGTTTCGCATCTACGGCGGCACGTAGTGAGTAGCTGGCCGCCCTGGTTCTTGTATAATGGCATTTACAGTTGCTTGTCCATGCACTTTGGTGTTATACGCATAATTTTTGGTGGAATGTCCGGTGGTATTGCAGATGGCACAATACAGCTGATTAAGGGCACAAGTAGCACTGGTATGCCCTGGATTTTTACATTTGGTGCAATACATCTGTTTAGCCGGATCTTCTGTAACATTTTTACTGGCTTTGAGCCACTTTAAGTCTTCGGTAAATCCCCCAACCTTATGCTCTAGTTGCAAGGCCATCGCTATAACAGCATCCAGTGTCATAGCTCCCACACAACGAATGATCATGATTTGTTTAAGCTGTGGGGTCAAACCATTAATGAACCACTAAGTTATAACATCATCCCATAAATTAGCATGTGCCGGAGGCAATTGTCTTAAATGAGTTCTAAATAATGTGGCATATTCGTGCACTGTTTGGTGCAGTTCTGTCTATTCTTCTGCAAGTAATCGAAAATTTCAGCAGGGTTCTTCTTCAGTCGGAACCTCTATAAAAACGCATCCCTTACCGCCTCATACGTGACAAAATGATTGATATCATACTTTGTTAACCATCGAGCTGCCTCATTAACTAATGTTGACTGAAATACGATGCCCTTGTATGCCGGATCAGGCGGATGGTTTAGCACTGCATAACTTATTTCAAAGGTGCGTACATGGACATCAGGATCATCACCTGGAAATCCACCGAACTTAGTGTAAGTTACTCTTGTTGGAACCGATCGATGTGGAAGTGGCTATTGTTGTTGCTGTTGTTGTTGTTGTTGTTGTTGTTGTTGTTGTTGTTGTTGTTGTTGTTGTTGTTGTTGTTGTTGTTGTTGTTGTTGTTGTTGCTGTTGTTGTCCACTCATGGTGCTAATGGTGGTACTGTTACTATCTCCTGAGTTCTGAGGAGGTGTTTCCGGTCCTTCGGATTCTGTATGGTCAGACTTCTCACCTTCCGGTTCGAAAATAGCGCTCAACCTCTTACCGATTTCCAACTCGAATAGCCTATCCTCTTCTTTGGTATCAAACGTAGGCAAGCTTACCCCGAACAGTGGTGTCCGGAATGAGAATTCACCAGGAAGTATCACACTGTCACCGAAAAATTGTAAATTCCCTATAACTGGGACCGAACTGTCACCAGAGTTAGTCGAACTTTTCCCAAACCAGGGTATTCTTTCACCAGCAATGGTCTCTCTAGATAACACATCTCTATCCTCAGAGAGGTTCGAATCCTGATGAGACGGTGTCAGATCAAGTGCACAATGTGTTTCTGTAGACTCCAAAGTTAATGTACCTTCTGCAGACTGTACCGAAATTATACGAGAATCTACCAGAATTGCAGTATGTTCTACCGGAATGCTACCGGAATCACTGCTACCATGCTTCCCTTCTTCTACTACTGGGCTTAACCGATATGTGCTTCTGCCTCCTGGGGTGTCCCTAATAAATTTGATACCTCCCAAGGCTGTCGGTCTCTCCTGTACTTCGGATACGACTCGCCGGACTGAGTAACCGGCATATATCACCTTTTGCAACACTTGCGTACTACTTCACCTTACTGTTAATTCACAATCTATGGTCACCTTCCCACAATCACTTTGTAACACTCTATTGCCACATTCCCACAGTCAATTTGCAACACTCTGTTGCCACCTTCCCACAGACCACGCGAGTGTTAAACGCGTGTTGCCGTCATAGGCACGTTTAATCTCTTTTCGGGTTCTTGGGAGTGGAAGGGGTCTATTAATCAGAGGCCCTATTACTTAACTTTCCCAATCAACACAATTACTTCGTAGTACTTTAACACTCAAAACTCTGCATACAAATTACTATCAATCCTTTGGTTTGTTATCTCACAGTCTGATTGTTTGTACTGAGACTATTTCTAGTTCTTCCACAACATTACGGATTACACTCCGGTTGATAGGTTCTCAATACACAGCGCCGAAGCTATTCATTACCGTAATACAGACTTACATTTCCTAAGTTAAAGGAACTATGCCCAAACACAAGCTAATGTAATCAAACAGAGACAAGAACAGTAATACTCAGATTTCTCAACACCGCGCTACGACAACTTCACAGAATGCAATCACCCAGACAACCAGTCTGGCGATCCTCCTGATCATTACCAAAGCGTCCTTTTATTAGATTATAAATAGATATAACTCTATGCAACGACCTTTTGGTTCGTGCGGAATATGAAAAGAAAAAGATTTACAATTGCCGATCCGGCGGCTTACACTGGCACGCACGGTGGACTTGAACCCGCAAGTTTACAAAATTTATGGCTCTTCTACTATACCCTGAATATACATTGTTCGGGCTAACTTAAATGTTCTGGCAATTTTCTGCTTCAGCGAGTCCAACATCTTTTTTAGAATCTCCGGTTCTACAAGCTGAGCATCAGTTCTAACTAAACTTGTGGCAATTACTTGGCTCATCAAAATTTGAGCTTGTGTCTGCAAAAAGGCCTCTTGTAGATAGAAATCGTTTGCCAGTGTTGTGTTACGGCTCAATTTCATATCGGCAATCTGTTGATCCACACGGGATTAACGCTCTGCTTGAGCTCCGAGCTGCTTTTCTCTTCTCTCCAGTTCGTGTGATTGATACTGGATGGTCTAGTATATAAGCATCTCGCTCTCTTCGAATCGCTGGAACCTCTTTCTGTAGTTGAGCGGTTAACTTCATCTGCATTTTAAGAGCAGAATTTGCTTCAAACAGGTTTGCATTTGCGAACTGGAGCTCTGTATTGGTTTGCTTTATTAAATTTGTCAGTTCCTGTCCTTTCTGCACGGCTTCATCCAACTGTACTCTAGTTTCTTCCAACAAGTTTCCTAGTGCTATACGAGCATCCTCTCTATCTTGGGCTAACTGTTTTAGCTGGATAATTTCTGCATCAGCAGCACACAATAAATCATCTTTAGCTTGTATCTCAGCTAACGTAGCATCTCTTTTGCTAATTAATGATTCTTGTTCGGCAAGTCTGGCCTGGAGCTTTTGAATCCGTAGGTGCAGAGCATGATTTTCTGCTTTTATTGGATCCGCTTCTTCCTGGAGTGGATTAATATCTGCTTCAAGAACATCGACCTTATGCTGGAATTCTTGTCTGAGATTATCAATAACCTCCTTCCTCTGTTTTGGTAGTTGCTGCGACAGTTGGATCAACATATGACCCATGGATGCTAGCTCAGTAAACATAGGTATTGAAGAAAACAGAAGAGGAGGATGTGGTTGAGATGAAGAAGCTGTCAAGAGTTGACGGGAAGAAGGTGGAGAATAGTTAGGTGAAGAGGAGGAAGAATCCGGTGCTTCAGGGACAATAGGTAAAACAGGTTCAATGGGCTTATGCGGAGGCATGGGTGGAGGAGTGGGTAGCAGAGTGTTAGCCACCAACAATTTTTCGGTAGGTTGCTACGTGGTTGCTTCAGTGCGGGTACTGATAGACTCCACCAGAGTGATTATTTCATCGAGCATGCCCGCAACAAGATCTTGCACTTCTTCTTGGGATTGGTGTTGAGACTCCTGTCAAGAAGAATCTGCGTTAGAAGCATTGGTGGAAACACTGTGTTCTTGTTGGTTATCTTGAGAAGATTGTCCAGAAGAGTCAATATGGATTGAAGTAGCGGTGTCGTGAAAGGTTTCTTCTTCATGGCCTTCTTCTTTATTTCCAACGACGGAACCTTGTTCTTGACTTTCAAAGAAGCTTATCTTTCTGCATTTTCGGCGGAAAAGTTGGAAGATATCTTCACCATCATCTTCGGTATCTTCAAGTATTTGTGCAGATTCCTCATAGTATAGGATGGGAGCGTGTGGAGGTGGTTGTGCTGCTTGGATGGCAGGAAAGAGAAATGTTAGGATGTGGGGAAGACGTGATCGTGGGAGATCACCTTTGTTAACGTGCTTAATGACCGTAACGCATTCACGGTGAATGCGCCGAAAATAGTAAGAAGCAAAATTGAGAGGCTCAATAGCAGCCATGTCAATCATCGAGTAGAACGGGCGAGAAATCCCATAAGTGCATTTCTGTAAGTTCAGTATGGCTACTAAAAATTGAAGGGTAGTCCTTTCAGGATCAGGGCGACAGAGTATGGCATACTCATTCGAAGAGTGCTTGGGGAACAATTCATTCATAGTAGCGATCGGAAGGTTAGGACCATTCTGTCATCCTTCCAGAGAGAGTCGAAAAGCGGTAGCAAATGACTATTGGGTGATTACGACACGAGATGGGAAACACGTAATAGGCCAACTCTGCTCGGTAGCAAGTGTGGCGGCAATAGCAGCGATAATTTGAGCATAATATGGATGACACTCCACTGAATGCCAGGGCAATTCAGCGAAGTTGCACAAACCTCGGACACGCAAGAATTCACTCACGTCCTGAGGGAGTCCATCACAGAAGGTAGCAGAATTTGCTAAAGCTTCCATGATCCGCACACGAAGTAGCACGAATACACAGTGATTACAGAAAGCACAAAGCACACAAAACACACAGACACAATAGCGATTATCAGCGAAAAGAAGAAGATTAAGTAGAAACTTGGCAACGGGAGGCGATCGAAAATGCTAATCATCGTGTGGTGTTGAGATGATAACCTTCATAACTATGGCGTGCATGCATGTGCATAATCGATAATGCAGAGCCGTTGTTGATCATAATTAGATATCAAAACGAGGATATTTACAGGCTTATTCAACTAACACGCAAAAATAAAAAGAAAGTAAATAACACGCGGAAAAACGAAGAACACGTCAGTGAGAATCAGGTGCTTGGTGATACGGCCACAAATTTGAACCATTGATCACTTTAGGAAGAGGAATTCTGGTCAATGTAGTCAACTGAAAAGTAGTTGGGCCCACTTGTTCACTAATCGGGTAAGGACCAAACCACCGTAATTTGAATTTTCCAGCTGCACGATTTGATTTAGCATTATAAAATAACACAAGCTGTCCCATCGAAAAAACTGGAGTTTTGAGATATCTATCATGAGTATGAGCTTGCCACAATTGAACTTCTTGAAGAACTAGTAAACTTTCCCAGTGATGTTCATCCAAGTTTCTGAGTGCTTCCAACCGAAACGACAAAGAGTCTTCAGGTAACAGTTTTTGAGTGATAGCCACGCGTAAACTGGGTACTACAATTTCCATTGGTGCAATTACTTCCAGCCCATAAGCAAGCTTGAAAGGGGTCAGTCTGGTTGCTACTTTGTATGTAGTCCGGTATGCCCATAAGACTGCTGGTAGTAACTGATCCCATCTTTCTGGTGGTTCCATAATTAGTTTACGAAGCATAGTCAACAGTGTTTTGTTTGTACTCTCAGCTAAGCCATTAGCACGAGGATAATACGGTGAACTGAATTTATGCAGAATCTGGAAAGAGTGTGTAAGCACTCGCATTAAATTGTTAACAAAGTGTGTTCCTTGATCTGTCACAAGTTCCAGAGGTAATCCATAACGCCGAAAAACTTCCTTCATTAGACATTTTCCCACCGAAACAGCTGTGGCAAACCATAAGGCCCAAGCTTCTGCCCATCTGGTAGCATAATCTGTGCATGTCAGAATGTATCGATTGTTGCTAAGGATTGCTGGAGGTGTGATTGGTCCAATAAAATCAAGACCCCATTTCTGAAAAGGTTCTAAAGGTAATACAGATTGTAGAGGAAAGAAGTGTCGTTGTAAGGGTTGTCCAGATCCCTGACAAGTATCACACTACTACACAAATTGAGTCACATCTTTGTACATAGTAGGCCACCAGAGCCCACTTTGCAGAATTTTGCGGTGTGTAAGATCTGCGGCAAAATGTCCACCAAAAGGTATTGAATGTGCCATAGCAATAACCGAGTTTACTTCATGTGGAGGAATACAACGAAGCAAAACCCCAGTGTGATCCATATAATACAACTGTTCGGCAATCAACCAGAATCTGCGACTGTAAACTGCAATTTTTTGCTTCATCGCAGGAGAAGTTTGAGGGGGAAGACATCCATCAGTAAGAAAGGTTAATAACTGATCATAGTAGGTAGGTGTCACAGGAGGTTCTACAGATTCATCACTAGTTGTTTCAGTAACATAAATTGTTGGTGAGGTGTCATCAACACCTATCGGAGCTTCACCGGAATCTAATCGAGAGAGAAAATCTGCTAATGCATGTGCAGTGTCGGGTCGATGAATCACTTCATAATCGAATTCTTGTAACAATAGAACCCATCGTGCCAAGCGACCACCTAAATGCTACAGCCGGACCAGATACACCAGCGTAGTATGATCAACATGAAAGGTGAATTTTCGGCCTAACGAATAATGCCGGAATTTCTTTACAGAATACACCAAACCGAGACATTTTCTTTCAGTTACTGAATAATTTCGTTCAGCAGGAGCGAGTTGACGACTTGCGTAATAGACAGGTCTGAACCACTTATCAGATTGCTGCATTAAAACACTTCCAATTGCGATATCTGAGGCATCAACGAAGCCGTGGAACGGGCGTTCCCAATCCGGGGGTTGCAAAATTGGTGCCTGAGTCAATAATACTTTTAAACGATCAAAGGTAGTTTGACATTCTAGGGTCCATTCAAACTGTCGTGGAGTACTCGTCATGAGTCGATTAAGTGGTGTGGCGAGATGAGCTAACCACCGTAAATGGCGACCATGCCACCGGATTTGTCCTAGGAATCGCATAACTTCTTTTGGTGTTGTAGGCATAGGTGCTTCCAACACGGCTGCAACTTTGTCTGGATCAACCTGTATGCCTTGTGCACATATAATATGGCCAAGTAGTTTACCATAAGAAACCGTAAAGACAGATTTGGTCGGGTTCAAGCAAAGTCGGTATTCTCGGCATTTCTCAAAACAACAATACAAGTGTGCCATAATTTTGCCGAATAAAGAGAAGTCATCTAAGTATACTTGCATAAAAGAAGTGAGGTAGGGTGAAAAAATTTCTTGCATACAACGCTGAAAGGTACTAGGATCATTCCTTAACCCAAACCACATGACCGTACAAGCAAAAACACCCCAATTCGTAATAAACGTTGTTTTTGGTATATCTTGCTCAGCCATTCGGACCTGGTTATAGCCACTATAACCATCGAGAAATGAATACATCTCATGCCTAACCACTCTGTCCAGCATTGTGTCAAGAAATGGAAGAGGAAATGGATCAGGTACCATGGCTGCATTCAATTTCCGGTAATCTACACATATTCGGAGCTGCTTGTTTTTCTTTGGAACGATCACGATCGGGGAGATCCATTCAGTGTGCTCAATGGGTATAATGAATCCTACCTTTAATAGGCGATCAAGTTCTGCTTTGACCTGTGCTGCATAGTTAGGATTCATTTGGTAACTGGATTGTTTAATCGGCTTTGCTTTTGGTTTGAGCACGACCCAATGCTGATAGATGCGAGGATCCAGACCTTTCATATCACGATAATCCCAAGCAAAAACATCAGAGAACTCACGAAGAAGCTGGATCAAATCTGCTTGAAATGCCTCGGATTACCCTCCCTTTATCTTGACAGGTCGCGGGTTTACTTCATCTCCCAAATTATAGGTGATTAACTGATCTTCGGGAACATAGAATTGCCAAGGTTTCGTCGAATTTTCAGTTGACTATAAAATTTGTTGCAAAGTGGCTCCATCCATAGCATCGTTATCAGTGGCATCTGGATCTCCGGTCACGGCCATCACCGTACAGGCTGCCGGACTCTAGTTGTCTGCTACGGATTGCAAATCGACAATCCCCAAAGAGATCAAATCTTTGTTATTCTTCGAAAATTCTTCTTCTTCGTCATCGGATAAACCATCCAACATGTGGACCGGCTCTGCTACATAAGGTCTGGCATGTAATTTGCAAGGCTGAATAGCATCCAGTTTGACAACATATTTACGATGGTTGTCTTTGAAAGTCAGTTCCTGTGCTGACCAATCCTGTATAACCTTAGCCTGTTTCAACCAGGGTCGGCTGAAAAGAAGATTATAATCGAGACTGGACTCCGGTAGTTCTAAGACTACAAAGGTCATCTTAAACGTTGTACCCTGCAAAGTGATTGGGACATTCAGTACGAGTCCCACTGGATGAACTCAGGATTAATCTGCCATTCTGACAAAGAATTGAACAGGCTCGATTTGGGTCCACCCTAACTTCTTGCAGAGAGCTGTAGTTTCTATATTCACACCGGAACCACCATCAATTAGCACTTGCGTAATCTTGTGATTTTTATGCCAGACCGTGATTAAGAGAACAGAATGATCCACTGTAGAATCAGTTTCCGGTTGTATTGTTGCAGTCACCGGAGTACTGGGAGATATGGGACTAACCTGTTGTTGAAATTGCTGCCGTACTCTTGGCACTAAAGCGAGTAGTTGTCCCAAGGGGAGTGTAATTGAGGCCTTAGAGAGAATATCCCATACCTGATCTGTTGGAATTGCACTCTTCACTGGTTCCGATGATGATTCTCCTGTTACTAGGATACCATCTTGTTCATGCACTCCCACCTTTGGCAGGGGAATCTCTGTCACCGAAACTGGATCAGGGAACAGCGTAGGCTCATTGGTGGTCCATTGGCTAGCTTTGTTATACATTCTTTGCTGTTCACGGATGCCAGGTTCAAACACTTCTGCTGCTGATTGCAACTGTTTACCGGATCTTGTCTTGACCACTATTGCTTGAGTTTCCACTGGTGAAATATAGACCATATTGGTCATTGGGTTCTGACGCTCTTTCTTCTTTGATCATATTCGGCTGCATCCTTGCAGAATCTTCGTATGTGGCCAAGTTCACCACAAAAGTGACATCGAGATGGTGGCAGAGAAGTATTTTCCTGTGATGTACCTGTCTGCCAACGATTTGCATTGAAGTTGGTATTTCGCTGTCCCTGGTAATTTTAGTATCCTTGCTATTGATTGTTTCGCATCTACGGCGGCACGTAGTGAGTAGCTGGCCGCCCTGGTTCTTGTATAATGGCATTTAGAGTTGCTTGTCCATGCACTTTGGCGTTATACACACAATTTTTGGTGGAATGTCCGGTGGTATTGCAGATGGCGCAATACAGTTGATTCAGGGCACAGGTAGCATTGGTATGCCCTGGATTTTTACATTTGGTGCAATACATCTGTTTAGCCGAATCTTTTGTAACATTTTTACTGGCTTTGAGCCACTCTAAGTCTTCGGTGAATCCCCCAACCTTATGCTCTAGTTGTAGGGCCATCGCTATAACAACATCCAGTGTCATAGCTCCCACACAGCGAATGATCATGATTTGTTTAAGCTATGGGGTCAAACCATTAATGAACCACTGAGTTATAACATCGTCCGATAAATTAGCATGTGCCAGAGGCAATTGTCTTAAATGAGTTCTAAATAATGTGGCATATTCGTGCACTGTTTGGTGCGGCTTCTGTCTATTGTTCTGCAAGTAATCGAAAATTTCGGCAGGGTTCTTCTTCAGCCGGAACCTCTATAAAAATGCATCCCTTACCGCCTCATAGGTGACAAAATGATTGATATCATACTCTGTTAACCATCGAGCTGCCTCATTAACTAATGTTGACTGAAATACGATGCCCTTGTATGACGGATCAGGCGGATGGTTTAGCACTGCATAACTTATTTCAAAGGTGCGTACATGGGCATCAGGATCATCACTTGGAAATCCACCGAACTTAGTGTAAGTTACTCCTGTTGGAACCGGTCGAGGTGGAAGTGGCTGTTATTGTTGTTGTTGTTGTTGTTGTTGTTGCTGTTGTTGTTGTTGCTGTTGTTGTCCACTCATGGTGCTAATGGTGGTACTGTTACTATCTCCTGAGTTCTGAGGAGGTGTTTCCAGTCCTTCGGATTCTGTATGGTCAGACTTCTCACCTTCCGGTTCGAAAATAGCGCTCAACCTCTTACCGATTTCCAATTCAAATAGCCTATCCTCTTCTTTGGTATCAAACGTAGGCAAGCTTACCCCGAACAATGGTGTCCGGAATGAGAATTCACCAGGAAGTATCACACTGTCACCGAAAAATTGTAAATTCCCTATAACTGGGACCGAACTGTCACCAGAGTTAGTCGAACTTTTCCCAAACCAGGGTATTCTTTCACCAGCAATGGTCTCTCTAGATAACACATCTCTATCCTCAGAGAGGTTCGAATCCTGATGAGACGGTGTCAGATCAAGTGCACAATGTGTTTCTGTAGACTCCAAAGTTAATGTACCTTCTGCAGACTGTACCGAAATTATACGAGAATCTACCAGAATTGCAGTATGTTCTACCGGAATGCTACCGGAATCACTACTACCGTGCTTCGCTTCTTCTACTACTGGGCTTAACCGATGTGTGCTTCTGCCTCCTGGGGTGTCCCTAATAAATTTGATACCTCCCAAGGCTGTCGGTCTCTCCTGTACTTCGGATACGACTCGCCGGACCGAGTAACCGGCATATATCACCTTTTGCAACACTTGCGTACTACTTCACCTTACTGTTAATTCACAATCTATGGTCACCTTCCCACAATCACTTTGTAACACTCTATTGCCACATTCCCACAGTCAATTTGCAACACTCTGTTGCCACCTTCCCACAGACCACGCGAGTGTTAAACGCGTGTTGCCGTCATAGGCGCGTTTAATCTCTTTTCGGGTTCTTGGGAGTGGAAGGGGTCTGTTAATCAGAGGCCCTATTACTTAATTTTCCCAATCAACACAATTACTTTGTAGTACTTTAACACTCAAAACTCTACATACAAATTACTATCAATCCTTTGGTTTGTTATCTCATAGTCTTACTGTTTGTACTCAGACTATTTCTAGTTCTTCCACAACATTACGGATTACATTAATCAGAGGCCCTATTACTTAATTTTCCCAATCAACACAATTACTTTGTAGTACTTTAACACTCAAAACTCTACATACAAATTACTATCAATCCTTTGGTTTGTTATCTCATAGTCTTACTGTTTGTACTCAGACTATTTCTAGTTCTTCCACAACATTACGGATTACACTCCGGTTGATACGTTCTCAATACACAGCGCCGAAGCTATTCATTACTGTAATACAGACTTACGTTTCCTAAGTTAAATGAACTGTGCCCAAACACAAGCTAATGTAATCAAATAGAGACAAGAACAGTAATACTCAGATTTCTCAACACCGCGCTACGACAACTTCCCAGAATGCAATCGCCCAGACAACCAATCTGGCGATCCTCCTGATCGTTACCGAAGCGTCCTTTCATTAGATTATAAATAGATACAACTATACGCAACGACCTTTCGGTTCGTGCGGAATATGAAAAGAAAAAGATTTACAATTGCCAATCCAACGGATTACACTTTTCAAAGGTTGATCAGACATATCTTTGACTTTTTCTTTCATACTTTTATATTTTTTATTCAATTGAGGTTAAAAAATTATGGATCACGAAGCTAAAACAATAGAAAAATATTTTAGGAAATATTTATGAAAGCACCATAATACTTTTTTTATTAATTATATCATGACCACCTGAAATTTGACCACTAGACTTTCATGCACACCTAAATCCAGTGACCCAAAGTTCATCTCCGACCACCCAGAAACCAGCCACTGGACATCTAGATGTTCTTGGAACACTTTTTGGATGACCCAAAAAGTTATCTCCAACCACCCGTAAACATATCCACGTGCTACCCCTGTGAGATCCCCCCACATGATTTTAGGACTTCTCGAGTCTCAACCACTCAGAAGTAGGATTTGAACTTCAGCTTAACTACCAGGCGCTTAAATGCTTTGACCCTTGAATCACACAATACGTTTCTTCTTAGAAACTGTCGGATTTAAATAAGTCAAGATCACCGTAGTTATGCATACATACACGTATATGTCACCAAGTATGTGCTAATATTTTATACATAGGTCCATCCATAACCACGGATGCTGATGCATTTGTAGGTATCAGCCTTTGTAGGAAGGTGCATCTGTATATGTACATGAATACATAAAGACATACATGAAAGCGCACAAACATACATGGCATATACAAGCATATGCGGAAACATGTGCACACATAAATGACATTCACATACAAAGATATAAATGAGAGGAGGACACACATGTGCATACATGAAGAGTTACAATAGCAAGGAGAAAAAGCCACAGACAGATTTAAATATGAATACCTGTACAAACATACCTAGACGGGTAGAGACATGCCAACAACAACACATAGTCATACAAAGAGATAGATGCGTACACAGAAGGACACACCTATAACCAAGATGGAGACACATACATGAATGTATACATCGATGCATATGCATGTATCTTCGTATACATACATGCACATATACACACGTGTGCACACATACTTTACATGTACACGAACTTGCGTTACACAGTGTTGTATTTTGATGGTCTATCATGCCCTTCAATTTTGAAACATATCTACAAATCATACCTATATTTGCTGTTTTTAATGTATTTTTTGAAGGTCATACAATTTTTTTGACCTTATTTTAAGGTAAAAAAAAGCCAAAACGAACAATACGGCCATCAAAAATCAACACTGCTTGCATATATGTATGTATGAATACATTCAGGTTTATAATACATATAGGCCGGAGTAAACATTTATACGCAAACATATGATGAGGCTATGCATGAATAACCATAGATGCGTTAACACACGCATGTGTACATAAAAATTCACACTGATGTACACATACACACATGAAAACATAGATACACACATGATCATTTTTTGAGTCCTTCCAAAAGTGTATACAATACATGAATGTTTGATGGCCAGATTTCAGTGCTCGATAATGGAATTAAGACCACCAAATTTAATTGCACATGAAGATCCAATGGTCAGATTTGGAATGATAAGAAATATACTTGAATTTTCTTTGTCATTGAAAACGGAATGTTTCGTATGTCTCTGTAATGATCTCTTCTATTTATAAAACCCACACGTTTCTCTTTTTTTTTTAGAGTACAATGAATTGAAAATACACACACCCCAACTTCGTAAGGTAGAGGCATCCATCTTGGGGAAGTCACGAACATGTCCATCAAAGACTTGAACTCCACCCGTTTTGAGGAACTCATGACATGTTCAGCCAAGACTTGAACTTGGGACTTCCTCCCATAGAGGGACTTCCTCCCATAGAGTCAAGACATCAGCCACTAGGCCACACATATTGTCCTATCTCTGTCTCTAACAAGTAACACTAGGCCACACATATTGTCCCATCTCTGTCTCTAACAAGTAACAAGTATGTAGACCTCGATCTTTCTGTTTCTATGGCAACTTCATACACAACTTCTGTGCATCTCTATCATATTAAGCTCTTCGACTCTCGATGTCTGCTACACGTAGATATCTGTTGTTATCTCTTCTAGCTTCAACAGGTGTCGTCCTCATCTCTCCCTCTGTGTGCCTAATTCATGCTCCAATCTTGCGGCGTCAAGATAATTCAAGTATCCCTTTCCATATAACCTTAAACAGTCAATGTGGTGATATTAAAAATAATCAAATAATCTATGGGTAGAATTTTGGTCACCGAAGGAACTGGTGCTAACGACCACTACTCGAGTCGCCTGGAAAGAGAATTTTTCAGCGGAAGTTCGATGAAATTCCCTCATGTGCGAACCCTGTCAGGCTGATTTCGCTCTCTTCTATTTTAAGTAGGGGGATGCGTAAACCATCGACTGATTGAAAGATGTAATCTTTTTTGAAACCCATGAATCTTATACTGTACATTTCTAATAAATATTAAAGCATGAACAAAAAAATAGAAAAGTTCTAATTTCTACAGCCAGTTCACTGGAAGAGGTGGTATTCTTTTTCGTTGAGAAGGCAGTCAAACTTCACGTCGTGCTTGGATAAGTGGTGCATTGTATACCTACTACCTATTCAAAGATGACGTGCGACTTTCATTGTTTCATTGGAGAACGACTTTGTACGTTTCTAGGGAAGGCGAATGCTGCAGCGCAGCCACTGTCAGGCTGGGACAAATCTAAAGTGACAAATGTGAAGTACTAACAAAGAGAAAATTCGAAATTATATGACAGAGTCCAAGCCTGCGCAGCTTAGCCGTTTGACGCCTTGAATCTCTGAGAAGAAGTCTGAGTTCAATTCTTGCTTGGATTCTTGCTTGGATATGTCTTGGATATGTCTCTGAATTCTTCAAAGATTGGTTGTGTGTGTTTCCAATTAATTGTACTCTCAAAAAAAAAAAGAAATGGTTGTGTGTGTGTTTCCAATTCATCGTACTCTCAAAATATATATATATATATATATATATATATATATATATATATATATATATATATATATATATATATATATATATATATATATATATATGACAGAAGAAGCTTAGAAAGTTAGCAACGATCGAGTGGACCCTGTTGACATGAGACTCAAGATCGATTCTTTTGTTATGCAGAGTTTAATGGTTGAGTTACAAGATTGCAAGACAGAAGAAGCTTAGGAATGGTCGAGTGACCTGCTCAAATTGAAGATATGTTTTTAAGCAGACTTTTGATGATTGATTTACCACACGACTCTCTGCCAAGTAGCATTTGAACTCTAGACCAACTCTACCAGAAGAGACTAAAGCCGCTTTACATCTAAATCACAATTTAAAACAGTTGGATTTAATTTAATCAAAACGCAAATGTACATGTGAACGGCATGCATACAGATCTGTAATAACCGGTTGGTCATCCAACAAGTTGGGTGGAGAATTTAGTGTCTTGGTATAGGATTGATTAATTACAAAAACCTTGCTTATCCCAATGAAGCAGGCGATAAAAAAGAAAAAAACGAGCTGTGAAGGGGGTAGAGGATATGCAGAAAAGAAGGCGAACACATTCACTCTTGGAAGTCAGGGTTGAAATGCAGGGCCTCCTTGTATATTAATCTCCTCAACTCATCCTCTGAGAGGGCCTGCTCATCGAGGTCGAATATGAAGGGGCTTGGACAAGTGGGTTCGTCGGATTCATCATGCAACGAGGACAAATAAGGGTGGGCAAGTGCATCTTCCACTGCATTATAACACAAAACGCGATTTAGCCTCGAAATGGCGTGTCAGATGTGTGTGTGTGTGTGTGAGTGGGAGATGTGTGTGTGAGAGAGAGAGTTGGAGATGCGTGTGTGTGTGTGTGCGCGCGCGCGCGCGTCTGTGTAAGATAGACGTACCAGAAATGCGCTTGTTGTGGTCGAAGGTGAGCATCTTGTCGACGAGATCAAGGGCAAGGGAAGAGATCCTAGGAAACTTCTCCTGGAGGCACTGCTTCTCATAGCGCGGTAGCTGTCGTAAATACCTTCTCGCATTCTCACTCTTCACGAAATCTAGCTCTGAGTCGTTGGGCAAGCCGATGAGCTACATACACGACGAAGATACTGAAGCGAATAAAAAATCCCATTCAAAGAGAAAGAACAAAGAAGGAAAATCAACATTTCAACATCGTTGGAAACCACGCAATTAAAATCCGCCAATATGGGTTGCCTGTCTGGCCAAGGAATCACAGGTTCATCAGCTCATCGTTAAAGAGAAAGAACAAAGAAGAAAAATCAACATTTCATCATCGTTCGCAATCACGCAATCAAACTCCCTCAATAGGGGTAGCCTGTCTGGTCGCATCAGCTTCTACGACATGCATATCCAGAGGACCGTCAAAATCAATCACCGGCATCTCGAGATATGAGCAATAAATGTTTTTCCTTCACCTTGATCAGATCACACTCTGCAAGATTCTACGACATGCATTATTGCATATCCAGAGGACCGTCAAAATCAATCACCGGCATCTCGAGATATGAGCAATAAATGTTTTTCCTTCACCTTGATCAGACCACACTCTGCAAGACTGCATGTGCCATTACTTCACACAGAAAGAGCATATCAGATCTTCTGTAGCGCATACGACGCTCTTTTCAGACATAGTGCGGTTTTCTGTAGCGCATGAACCCATAATGTTTCTTTTTCTTGGAGAAGCCAACGCATCGGTTTCTTTCAAGATTGACCCCTTCAGCCATATCTTTGGCCGAACTTACCTGCGCGCGAACCCTTCGATGGATTTCTGGTCTGCTTTAAACGCTTTCTCTTATAAAGACAAATGGTTTGAGCGACTGTGGGAAATTAAATTCAAAGAAGGCATTCTTTGAAGGGTAGACAAAGAAAGACCAATTTCTAGAAAACATGTTACGATGGTGCAGTGTGCACTGGTAAAGGCGTATAATTAGATGTTCACATTTGGCTTTAGAACGCGCCCACTACGATGATGCATGCTTGTGCTAGAAGCGCGCTTACTTACATTTGATCTAATTGAGAAATCAACCTCCCTCTACGTCACTCCATGCGCTGCACAAAGGTGAGCGCAAGTGCAGTGCATCAGCAGTAATTAGGTATTTCGACTTTGCGCAAGTCACTACGTAACTGGTCGAGATGACAAATCGGGATGATAGATCTATCCATGAACCCTACGATGGATTTCTGGCCTCCTCTCAAACGTTTGTCTTCTCTTCTCTTATCTCTCATACGTTTGTCTTCTCTTCTCTTCTTACAAGACAAATGCCCTTGAGCGACTGGAAAATTGAACTAGAAAAAAGCCAGTCTTTGGAAAGTCAGAGAAAGAAGACCCATTTCTGGAAAAGATGTTCCAATGGCGCAAGATAGACTAGTAAAACCATAATGAGTTCAAGTGCAGTGCTTTGGAAGGCGCTGACTACCGATCCAGTGCTAGAAGCCCGCTTAGTTATGTTTGATCAATCGGAAAATCCCGCTAAATCTCACACCCCAAACTGACTGTAAGAGCACTGGATCAGTTGTTCCATGGATCAGCTATGCAATGTCGAGATCGACTTAGAAATAGACTGACAAATCGGAATGATAAATTTATAGATCGAAGCAAGCGAAGCGTTTGTCCAGTGTAAGATATAGGTATCTCAAAGTGCAAGATGTAGCAGGGAATTAGAATAAGAAATCAGCCTACCTCAACGATCGAGCGCAACTGCCGGACGTAGTCGGTGCCGGGGAAGAGTGGCTGGTGGTTGAGGAGTTCCATGTATATACAACCAACTGACCATACGTCGATAGCAGTTGTGTAATCGGCGGAATTGAGCAGCAGCTCCGGTGCCCGATACCACCTGGTCACTACATACTCCGTCATGAAGTTCGAGCTTGGGCTGGAGATCGTCCTTGCCAGCCCAAAGTCGCAGATCTTAAGATCGCAATTGGCGTTGATGAGGAGGTTACCAGGCTTAAGGTCTCTGTGCAAAACATTGGCCGAGTGGATGTACTTGAGCCCCCTCAGGATTTGGTACAAGAAATACTGCTCAAGCGCGAAAAAATAACAGTGAAAGATGTGTCAAAACCAGATGAACGCGATGCATACTGAAAGAAGATGTCTATGGAGGGGCTAGTAGAGACCCATGGAAGACCTGACAGTGCTCCTCTGTGAGCGCTTGCTTGGAGCGGATGATCTGGTTAAGATCGGTGTCCATGAGTTCGTATGTTACATAGACGTCCTGGAAGTCTTGACACCGCGGCGGTGGAAGGATGTCCTTGATAGCCACGACCTAGGAAGAGAAACCACATATCTAAGTCAGAAGCGACAATGACCACCTGTATACAGGCTTCACACAGATGAAGAAGTTGAGCTATACGTTTTCGTGTTGCATATGGCGAAGGAGACGAAGCTCTCTGTAAGTCCTTTTCGCATCCACCTTGTTATCAAAGACGTTGCATATCTTCTTGATTGCGACCAGCTCATTCGTGTCTGAGTTATAAGCAGAACTGGAGATCGACATGGACAACCAAGTCGATGAGCGGAACTAGAAGTTCGGAACTATTCTGCGCCTGAATGAAAATGAACGCAAACTCACCAGACGACGCCATATGCCCCGCGTCCGATGGGCGAGAAGGGAGGCTTGTATTTAGCGGTGAGCTCAAATGTATTGCCGCAGACGACGTATTCCATGAATTTCCCGCCGTGCGTCGGAACTCCCTCCACATCCTCGTACTCTGAGAATGGGCTTCTCGATGTCGCCCTTGCTTCCTCCGGCATTCTGATTTTCTGCCGAGATCTCTGAGGCAAGAAACAAAGAACGCGCGAGACACAGAGAGAGAGAGAGGGGGGGGGGGGGGCCGGGGCAGAATGAGAAACACAGAGAGCGAGATCAGAGGTATGCTCAAGAGGGGCAGCGATGGGTTGTCTGCGTTGGAATCGCCGCCCTCAATCAATCCTCTGGGAGATAAGGGCTTCTGCGCTACATGAAAGGAAAATGTCTGTACAGAGAAGAAAGCTTCCAATAACAAGTGAAGCTGCCTGCCGTTTAAAAAGGAGAAAATATAAATTTCGAAAAAGAAAAATAGGGAATATAAAAAAATGCCGTGTAGTTGATAGAGAAAAAGAGAGGAAAAGGCTTCCAAGTGCCCATGACCTCGCCAACGATGAAAAGGAAAAAAATTTATATATTTGAAGAGACTTCGTCCCGACCTCTCTGCCTCTAACTCTACACATGCCCGAAATGCTCACACAGATTCCTCCCACTCAGGCTCAGCAGTGTGAAAGTGAGGACGAGCTCCATCGCTCCCGAGTCCCGGTCCCCGGATACCACCTCCGGCCTCATATTGACCTGACTACGACGGCAAGACCTGTAGAACGTCATTCCTTTTCAGTAATGTTTTCAGGACCGCTTCTACACGCTCAGCCTCTGTCGTGAATCACGTGGGAGACTATAAAACCAATTCCACCATGGCGGGCTGTAGCCGGGATCTTCACCGACCATACTCACCCTTGTTCTCACATGGTGACCTAACCTCATGAGCAGTGTTGATTTTTGACGGCCGTATTGTCCGTTTTGGCCTTTTTTTACCATAACCTTAAAAACTGATGGGCATGGTAAACCGTCAAAATACAACACTGATCATGAGTCATGACCAGAATAAATAAGAAACATTTGGGAGTAATTTAATTTTAAATTTCTTCCAAAGTGCAAGTTCACATGTGCATGTCTATGTCTCGTTGTTTTACTAATTGAGTCTTTGGTCTCTTGAGATGGAGGTCCAGGGTTCAATCTTTGAATTGAACATGTAATGGCTTTGACCAATTTAAACCAGTTAAAACTAGTTGTAATCTTGCCTACCCCTACTTTGTGGGATACAGAGGGTCCCATGAGTACTATGCCCATTCATCTATACAATTGTTCTTTCAAAGTTAAAGCTCGGGTAAGTATGCACTTGTCGAATCTTTAAAAAAAAGTTTACATGTGAGTGAAGAGGTTCATTATGACTCTTGGCACAATGTGTCTTGCATGCGAACCTTAGCGACTCTCTTTCCATGCTTTGGGTCACAATGCATCTTGCATGCAAACTCTAAGGACTATTTGTATGTTTTGGGTGTCGATTTCTATCTCCTTTCCTTCATATATGCTTCTATAATCTTGATTTCTCACTCCTCTTTGGTGGTTTCTGAGGCTTGGCCTCTTGTACAGGAAGGCATGGTTTCACGTGAGTTCCTCAAAGATGGATTGCCTCATTAGCACTATAATTGATTGGGCTCTCTCCAAAGATAGGTATGGGTGCTCTACTTCATGAGTTGGTTGGTGACACATTAGCCTTTAAATCCTTTGCAAATGCTATCAATAGTAGAGCAGTGCTCTCTTGAACCCTTTGTTTCATCTCATGGATAATTATTTAAAGGAGGGCCATCTAAAAGAATAATATTTCCATTATTCAATGCCAATATTCAATGCCTAGAAAAAAAATGGCCTTGTTGGAAGTGAGGTAGACCCAATACACAGGTTTATGAGATCTTCCACACACTAGAAACCTTGCTCACATACATCAAGTGCTACTCTAGATAACTTGATTTTATGGAATGACTATACATTGTGGATATGTAGAAACATAATGTAGAGGTTGAACATGGACTCATTCTAGGTGCAAACTATGAGAGAATTGTGTATAAAAATCTAAGAATAATGTGTACATGTGTCTGTGTTGGAAAGTGATCATGAATAGGCTTGTACAAGGAATATACAACCTATGTGTTGTGTGTATGAGTGAAATTTTCTATATAACTTGAAATTACTTCTTCTTTGATTTAGGCAACTACAAGGACTTATCTCCTTGAAGTATAAGGTTGGAAACATCGAGTACATTAGCAAGTAGAGGTGTAAACAAAATTGCAATAAGAACTTACAGTAATCAGGAACCCACATACTATGATGCGTGTGTAGAAGAAGACGGAGCAGCAAATAACCAACAATTAGCAGAAAATCAACAACCATTGGCACTTAATACACTCAGAAAGTGTGTGACATGAAGAAGATAAGTTATGAGGCTGCTAATGAGGTCTTTTTATAGCCTCAAAGCTACATAAAAAAACATTGGCTAAAATTATTCTCAGATAGTTTTATTCTTCATTAACCTCATCCATTCATACTTTATTTGCTTACTCTTAATAGGATTTTAACGAATGGCAAATAAAAAGCAAGCTGAAAAGCAAGAATTAGAGCTTTAACTGTGAGGATGATCTCGATGTCACATTGTCAAGTTTTATATACAATTAGATAGCTCTCAATGAATACTCTAAGAATATTATGCAATAAAACTTAATTGACCATTTATTTTACCAAAATTGTTTCTAGGAAATGCTTATCAATTTTAGGATTTGTCAAAAATTAGATGTTTATACTTACAGTGTGACATTGTTTCCAACAATCCCCCCTGAATGTCATATTAGGACAAGACTTAATAATCTACACAACTTGTGATGTCTTTCCCTTAATAATGTCTTTGCAAAAATAACTACAAAGATTTTGTATTGCTTTTCTACTAATTTTGAGAGGTTTTTGCGTGAATCTTGATATGTGACAAACAATAAGTTCATTATATATTTGGACATGCATTACACAGATATATTAAGCATCCCACTATTTATTATATATATTAGCATCAAAGTATTCTCAACGTATATATGCGCATAAAGAAACATTGGGATTCATAGGAGTTTGTTGTTATAAAGTAAAGTCTATGATATGAGTGTCTAGTGGTTTTGAAAGATCTGAATTCGAACATTGTTTTGATCTCTGCTACGTTTGGCCAAAGATCTCTGAATTCGAACACTGTTTCTGAATTTGAACACTATTTTGATCTCTGCTATGTTTGGTCAAAGATCTCGAGACTAGACTTAAGGAAGGGTTCATAAGTTCTCTAAGACAAGGAATCCATCTAGCTTAGTGGTTAAGTCTTAAGGGGGTAAAGGAGAAGTTCTTTGGTTCAAGTCGTGCAAAGATCAAGGTTTTGCCTAAGATCTCTATGAGCCTCATCGTTTTGGATCATTCTCTCTAACTAGCACCTTTCCAGATAAAAGGTGGTGGAGAATCAAACCACAAAAGGATAGTGTGGATTGATTTAGAAAAGAGTGGTTCTCAGCTAAAGTAACTTTTCTAAGGAGTGGTTCTCAAGTAAAGTTGCTCTTTTGAAGAGTGGATTATAATCAAAGGCATTGGGTCCTAAATAATTATATATACAGACACAATGTTGGGAGGAGAGTCATCTCTCAAGCACATGGTGGTCCTAATAGTCTAGTTCTTTACATTGCTATAAGTTAATGAGCATCACTCCAATGAAAAGAAAAGTAATAGTCTAGTTCTTTACATTGCTATAAGTTAATAGAGGTTTATACACCCTTGAAAAGAAAAGTAAGGAATTGCTAATAAGATTGATAATTCCCAAGAACTTAGAGCTAAATTAAGAAAAGTGTCCTTATTTGGAAAAAGTTCATTTTGGATTTGACTTGGTCAAGTTAAAGTGAGGTTGGCCAAAAGTAAATGGCACATTTTCTCCTACATTCTACATAGGATTTTCAAGACTATTAGGGCAATGTAGTCCTCTAGTCAGGTAATAAATCAAGTAAGTGTTGGTTGGATGTGAACCATAGTACAAACATTTAAGTTGGATGTTTGGGTCAACCAGACTTCTAGTTTGTCTTCCAGATCAAATTCTCATGAAACAAGAGTTCTCAAAGTCTTGATAGGGATACAAATCCTACCTCAATTGCTAGATCCATGCCTAGTAATGGACTACTAGTTTGAATCCACCAATTTTACATAGTGCCTAGATAGAAAAAAAGGAATAAACAATGAATGTATAGGGATGCTTTTTCATTCACCCTTATTATGCATTCCCTAATTTGCATTCAAATCAATTTATGAAGTGAAAAGCTAGGGTGTTTCGAATAATTTGGGCAAGGATCATCCAATACATTCTCCACTATTCATTTGGAGTATGAGGTGAGTACCACCATAGAGATGAAAACATGCTCTTCTAAGTTAGAATATGAGGCCCAAGGGAATGCTTACATACACACACGCACTATATATATATATATATATATATATATATATATATATATATATATATATATGGGGACCAAAATCTTCCCCAAGGGAGCAAGAATGTTATAAATTTAAGTCTATGTATGGTCTAAGTGTTCAATTTGTTGTGATAGATCTAAATTTGGACACCATTCAGTCTTTAGTAAGTTTGATGAAAGATCTCGATATTAGACTTAAGAAAGGATTCATATGCTTTCTAAGGCAAGGAATCTACCTAACTTAGTGGTTAAGTCTGAGGAGCAAGGAGGAGATCATGGATTCAAGTCATGCAAAGAGCAAGGTTTTTCCTAAGATCTCTATGAGCTTGAGCATCATGGACCATTCTTTATATTTAGAACCTTTTGAGATAACGGATGGTGGAGAATCAATCCACAAAAGGACAGTGTGGATTGATTTAGAAGAGATTGGTTCTTAGCTAAAGTCACTTTTATAAAGAGTGGTTCTCAAGTAAAGTTTCTCTTTTAAAGAGTAGCTTAGAATCAAAGGGATTTAGTCCTCAAGAGCTATATATATAGGCATAAGGTTGGGAGGTGAGTCATCTCTCAAGCAAGTGATGGTCCTAATGGTATAGTTCTTACATTTGCATAGGTTTTGAGTCTTGCATTCCAAACCTTTATAGAAGTTTCTAAATGTATTTTGTTGTCTTACAAATATATAATTGCCTCTGTGAATAAATTCAATGCCTAGATAATAATCTAGAAAACCAAGATCATTAACATCAAAAAATTTCTTAATCTCTCACTTAACGAACTAAAGATCTCTGTTGATATATTTAGCTAGTGATGTGTGTGCACACTGTAGGTCTGTTGGGGCACTTTTTTCCCTCTTTAGGAGGTTTTTTCCCCCGGCTTGTATATACGCCTATTGCCCTAATGGGCTACTAATCTTTTTACATTGTAGTGGTAATAGAGTTAGTATTGTGTGTTGTACTCCAAGCTTCTTCTTCTTCCTTGTGCTCTTCACATGCTTCTGCAGACATCTAACTCCAATAATTGGTATCAAAGCAGGTCATCGCCTCATCTAGGACATCATTGAAACCCCTCCGGTCATAGTCTTAGAATTGCACAAAATTTGGTGAGCATACTCAAGGTGATTAAGAGATCAAAACAACTTCGCTATGTGGTGCCGAAATCGTGATCTGAGCTCGTTTCGGCCTTCGAACGCACTATCACAATGCTTGTGAAAGCTATTTTGTCTTTTTGTGCCGAAGATATATACAAGTTTTGATTCGCTAGTATAAGCATCTCAAAGTCTACTACAGGTCTAGCAGAAGTCGTGAGGGTAGTTATGTTCAACTTCTTCAGGTACAATCATTTTTCTGCATTAGGGTATTTTAGTTAGTGGCCATGGTTGAAAGTAGTGATGTATTTCGCATGTTGGCTGTTGAGGATAAGTTGGATGGTACCAATTACCCATTGTGGGCTTGCTGTGATAATTATTGGTTGCAAAAGGACTGTGGAAGATTGTGCAGGGTGTTGAAAAACATCCTACTACACCTCCAAATACAGGTATTGAAGTTAATGCAGATGGCATTGAAGATGCTGATATTCTTCATATTCTTGTTCCTGCTATGATTTCTGCTATACCTACTGTAGAGAAAATTCATCGGGATGGCAGAGATGCTCAGGCACATGCATTGATAGCCTTTGTCTGTCAAACATGCCTTTATTCCTCACATTCTCTCTTGTAGAACAGCTAAGGATGCTTGGGATACACTTACCACATTGTACTAGGCTAGGAATGAGGCTCGTGTTGCTTACCTCTGAAACAGTTGAAGAGCGAGCATATGAATGAAGGTGATTCTATGGACAATTTTCTAACAAAAATCAAAGAATTAAAAGAACAGTTGATTTTTGATGATGAAGTTATACCAGATAGCTCACTTGTGCAAACCATTTTGAATGTCTTCCTGATTCATGTCAGAGTTTTGCTTCTACTCTTCATTTGATGATGAAATACAATCCAAATGCCTTGTCATTTGAGGAGTATGTCTCTGTTTTGTTGCAGGAAGATCAATCTAGGCAAAACAGGTCCATTATGTGTGTTGCAGATCAAGCTTTCTTGGCTAGTCAGAGGGGCAAAGATAAATGGAGCTCATCTACTAATAAGCAGAAATCTACAAATGTTGCACATTCGAAGAAGGAAGACAAAGATGAGAAGAAATCAGAAAAGCAGAAATTGTTTTGCAAATAATGTAAAGCAAATGATCATGTCATTAAGAACTATCCAAAATTGGCTGCTAAAGAGGCAAAGAAGAAAGAGGCTGGAATGGTTGTTGTAGAGGCCTCTACACAAAAAACAGAGTCTACTAATCTTGTGCAAAATGAAGAATGGGCATTTACTACTATATGTAGTTTTGACCCATCTTGTCATGAGCAATCTATATCTGCAGTAGACTCAGATGTTTGGTATTTTGATAGTGGGGCAACCAAACATATTACCTCACAGCATAGTTTCTTCACTTCACTCGAGCCTACCCCTATAGGGAATACTGTCACATGCGCCAACAACTCCTCTTATCCTGTCATGGGAGTTGATAAGATCATTCTGACTGCTGTTGATGGTAGTTCTTTCACTTTGTTGGATGCTTTATTTGTGCCACGGATCAAGAAAAATATGTTATTAGTTTTTGCATTATCCAAGATTGGCTTGGTTGTGAAATTTGTTGATGACAGATGTAGAGTTCATGATCTGTCAAATGGCGACATGATTGTTGCTTCTGGCATTTTATGTCGTGGGTTGTATAAGCTCATAGACTATGAAAAATTTGTCAATGATTTGGTATGTGTAGTACATGATTCTCAGGCTATTTTAGATGCAAAGCTTTGGCATGCACGCTTTAGTCATATGAATTTCGCTAGTTTGCTACACCTACAGAAATCTGAAATGGTGTCCTCTTTGCCCAAACTTGAGGCACCTGACAAACATGTATGTGAAGGCTGTATTTTGGGCAAAATGCACTACAACATATGAGGGGCATATCGATGTTTTCCATACCGATGTTCATGCCTCGGCATCGGTATACCATTCAAAATGCTTGAAAATCCATGAAGACAATATCGACGATCATTTAATCATCGGTATATTTGTTAAAAATCAGTGGTCGGTATGCGCATCGGAAATGCACAGGTGCCAGTATGAGCATCGGTAATTAGCTGGATATTAGCGATGCTTATACCGGTGCTCATACCGATGCTTATATTGACAATATGTTTTAACCAGACCCGAGAGCAAAAATTTGATATTTGCTCGCGATTTGAACTGAATTCTGCTACTGTCGAGTTTGCACATGCGAACTACATTCTGAGCATATTGTGTACACACATCTCTCTCTACACACACCTCTCTCTTTCTCCAAATCTCGAATTTTGGTAAGTACCGCACATACTCTAGCACCCTTTCTCTTTCTTTGTGTTTTCCCTTTTCTAATTTCTCTACTCTATAGTTTTGCAGGAGCTTTTTGGTGTCAGTTCTTTGGCATTCGATGAAGGAAAACATTAAGTGCACTTTGACGACAACGATCCAAATAATTAAATCAATGTAAGTGATTGTTTTGTTCTCGATTGACATAGAGTGAGAAAGAGAGAGAGAGAGAGAGAGAGAGAGAGAGAGAGATGAAAGAAAGAGAGAGATCTAGAGAAACATAACGAGAGAGAGAGAGAGAGAGATGAGGGAAAGAGAGAGTGAGAGAGAGAGAGATGAACGAGAGAGAGACAATGAGAGAGAGATAAAAGAGAGAGAGAGATGAAATAAAAAGAGAGAGAGAGATGAAATAGAAAGAGAGAGAGATATGCATACATACATACATGTACACACACACACGTATACATACATACATGTACACACACATATACATACATACATGTACACACACACGCATATAAATACTCACATGCATATGCATACATACATACACACACATGCATATGCATACATACATACACACATATGCATACACATACTCACATACATATTACATACACACTCACATTCATATTACATAAACACATGCATATACATACACACACATATATGCATACTCACATGTATATGCATACATACATACATGCACATATGCATACACACATATACATACATGCATGTACACACACATATACATACATGCATGTACACACACATATACATACACACATGCATATGCATACATACACATACTCACACACATACTACATACACACATGCATATTACATACACACACACATATGCATACTCGTACTCATGTACATACATGTACACACACATATACATACATACATGTACACACACATATACATACATACATACATGGACACACACATGTATACATACACACACATATGCATACACATACTCACATACATATTACATACACACATGCATATTACATACACACATGCATACTCATACTCACATACATACATGTACACACACATATACATACATACATGTACACACACATGTATACATACACACATGCATATGCAAACTTACATACACACACATGCATACGCACATGCACATGCATACATACATTCACACACATGCATATGCATACATACATACACACACATATACATACGCACATGCATATGCATACATTCACACACACATATGCATACACATATTCACATACATATTATATACACACATGCATATTACATACACACTCACATACATATTACATACACACATGCATATACATACACACGCATATATGCATTCTCACATGCATATGCACATACATACATAGATACATACATACATGCATATGCATACACACATATACATAGATACATGTACACACATATACATACACACATGCATCTGCATACATACACACACATATGCATACCCATACTCACATACATATTACATACACACATGCATATTACATATATGTGCAACATATGCATTTAACAGGTGTCCCACTAAAGCACTACAGTCTATCACTCCATATGAGGCTTGGCATGGTCGTAAGCCATCTGTTGCTCATCTGTGTGTTTTTGGTGTATGGCGTATGCATTAGTGCCTAAGCAACATCGTAGGAAATTGGATGATAAAGCACTAAAATGTATTTTTCAGCTATGAAAGCAAAGGCTATCATCTGTATCATCGATAGACTAAATGCATTTTGGTTAGTTGTGATGTTATTTTTGTGGAAAATGCTATTCAGCCTTTACTTTCATGTACGAAAGAGACATCTGTTAGCTCCAAAAACATGTATGATACTTTGTCGCCTCTTTTTACAGGTGGACAGTCCAGTGCTAGTCCTAATGAGGCAACTTCTCAAAATTTACATGTTTCATTTTGCACCTCTATCATATCGTACTCATTCAGGCTCTCATATTGCCTCTTTTGCATCAAAATGCTATGCTATGGCTATGCCTAGTCTTTGTGATGAGATTCAGCTTGTTTCGTTTGATGAAGCACAAAATTCTGAACATTGGATGGCTGCAATGCAATTTGAATATTATGCTATCATGAAAAATGGTACCTGGTCTTTATGTGACTTGCCTCCTGGCAAGAATGCCATTGACACTAAGTGGGTATACAAGTTGAAGCATAAACTTGATGGAAGAGTTGACAGGTATAAGGCTAGGCTTGTTGTAAACGGTTATGCTCAAGAAAGAGGCATTGATTTTGATGAGATCTTTGCTCCTACTTGTTGAATGACTACTGTTTGTAGCATCTGTGCACTTGCAGCTCATCATGGTTGGAATGTATATCAATTAGAACATTAAAACATCATTTTTGGATGGTGACTTACATGAAGAAGTGTATGTTCTTCAGCCATGTGGCTTTGTGCAGAAAGGGCATGAAAACCAAGTGTGTAGGTTAAAAAAGGCATTATATGGTTTAAAGCAAGCACCACATGCTTAATATGAAAAAATACATGACTATCTAATTTCACATGGTTTTAAGAACAATCCAACTCAATACATATTATATGATAAGCATGCTAATGATGTACTTCTTATCATTGTTGTGTATGTTGATGACATGCTGCTCATTGGTCCTCATGAGAAGCATATTGTTGATCTTAACGCTGATTTGCATGCCTCATTTGAGATGTCCGATTTGGGGCATTTGCATCATTATTTGCGCATTCAATTTACGCATGTTGATGGTGGAATGACTTTGTGTCAAACAAAATATATTGACATATTATTGCAGCATTTTGGCCTTGAAGACTATAAACCTATTGCCACTCTTATGGAGACAGGGTTATGATTAAGTCTTCATGATGTTGGAGATACATTTGATGTTGTTCTCTATCAACAAGCTATTGGATGCTTGATTTACTTATGCATATTCAGTTTGTTGTCTCATAGATGGGCAGGTTTATGCATTGCCCAGGAGTCAAAGCATTGGCAGGTGGTTAAGTGCATCTTTTGCTACTTGAGTGGTACTCGGCTACTTGGATTGTTTTATCCCAAGGGGGGATCACTATCGCTAGATTTACATGCTTTTTCTAACTCTGACTGAGCTGGTCGCTATGACATTCGTGTGTCCACTAGTGGTTTTTTGCTTCATGCTTGGTGGCTCATGCATATCTTAGCTGAGCAAGAAGCAGCCTACTATGGCTACTTCTAGTTGTGAGGTTGAGTATAGGGAAGCTTTCACAAGGACTGTTGAGTGGTTGTGGTTTAGAAGTTCCATGCTCACACCAAGCACATTGAGGTGCATTATCATTATGACAAGGAGAGGTTCTCTATTGGGGAGATCAGCTTGGCATATGTGCCCACACAAGAGAACATTACAAACCTTTTCACGAAGGCTCTATCTGGGAGAAGTTTGAAGTTTTTCACAAAGCTTTGGGCTTACTTCCTTTTGTGGATTGATTCCACATAGCTTGGCACTTCCTTATACATGAGTGCCAGCTCCTTGTTCACCGCATCACTCCCAGAGGGGATTTGTTGATATATTTAGGTAGTGATGTGTGTGAACACTCTAGGACCACCAAGGCACTTTTTTCCCTCTTTAGGAGGTTTTCTTCCCTTGGCTTGTATATTCACCTATTGCCCTAATGGGCTACTAACCTTTGTACATTCTAGTGGTAATACAATCAATATTGTGTGTTGTGCTCCAAGCTTCTTTTTCTTCCTTGTGATGTTCACGTGCTTCCGCAGATGTCTAACTCCAACAGTTTCAATCGTTTGGATTTGTAATGATCATACTATCAACATAAATGGTGTTTATATTGAAAAAGTCTTCCTCTAACTTAACATAAAGTGTTTGAGCAACCTCTAAGTTTTTAAAACCAATGAAAATTAAGTAGAAGTAGATCTTCTCAAACCATGTTTATGGTGCTTGCTTCAAGCCATAAAGTGCTTTGATTGATTTGAAAACAAGATGTTCTTTACTTTTAACTTCAAAGCCTTTTGGTTGTTGAATGTAGACATCCTCATCTAGATTATCATTTAGAAAAGCTTTTTGGATATCTAATTAATATACTTCCAAAATAAAGGATGCAACTAAAGGAAGCAATATCCTCACTATTGTCATCCTACATGTAGGTGCAAAAAATTCATCATAGTCTATTCCTTTCTTTTTTGCATAACCTTTGACTCCTAACCTTACTTTGTACTTATCAATAGTACCATAAGCTTTTCTTTTGATCTTGACTATCCACCTAAAACCAATTTCTTTCTTCCTTTTGGTTACTCACAAAAAATCCAAGTTTAATTATTATGAATAGAATCAATCTCCTTGTGCATTGCTTTCTTCCACATAGGATTATGTAATGGTTCTTGAACACATGCACATTCATTTTGAATTGAAGAAATAGCTAAGATAGAATGAATATCATTAACTTCTACGTAATTTACCTAACTCTCTCGATCTTCTTGTTGACTTTTGTTCTCTTCATGAACTTCTTGATGCCACTATCTTGCACATTTTGTAAAATCCATTCTTGTACCTTCTTGAAAACTAGTGATATCTCTCTTTCTTCTTGACTTCTAGAAGTTTTTCCAAATTCTTGAATTGGTTATTCTTCTAAAAGTTGAGAAGAAATAGGAGATGGCGAAGATTACGGTTGGGGTGACATACAAGATTTACGTTGCGCTCAAGGAGGAAAAATAGATTTTTCATTTTCCTTTATATGGCTGAATGTATCGATCAAAATTTCTTTAAGAAAATGCATACTTATCTAATTTTACAAGATTTAGAATTTTTGAAAATTTATCATAAATCTGATTTTAGAAATTATCAGCATTATATTGTTGATATATTTAGGTAGTGATGTGTGTGAACACTCTAGGACCGCCGGGGCACTTTTTTCCCTCTTTAGGAGGTTTTTTTCCCCCGGCTTGTATATACGCCTATTGCCCTAATGGGCTACTTATCTTTGTACATTCTCTAGTAATACATTCAGTATTGTGTGTTTGTGCTCCAAGCTTCTTCTTCTTCCTTGTGCTGTTTGCGTGCTTCCGCAGACGTCTATCTCCAACAATTGGTATCAGAGCAGGTCGTCGCTTCTTCTAGGGCGCCGTCGACACTCCTCCGTTTGTAGTCTCAGATCCGAACGCACTATCGTAGCGCTTGTGCAGGCTATTTCGTCCTTTTGTGCCAAAGGTATATACCAGTTTCTGTTCGCCAGTTTAAGCGTCTCGAAGTCTGCTACAGGTCTAGCAGAACTCGTCTGGGCAGTTTTGTTCAACTTTTTGAGATACAGTCAATTTTCTGCATCAAGGTATTCTAGTCACCGGCCATGGCTGAAAGCAGTGATGTATTCCGTATGTTGGTTGTTGAGGATAAGTTGGATGGTACCAACTACCCATTATGGGCTTATATGATGCGACATGTACTAGTTGCAAAAGGATTGTGGAACATTGTGCAGGGTGTTGAGAGACGTCCTGTTACACCTGTAACGACAGGTACTGCAAATACAGGTGTTGGAGCTGATGAAGATGGTGTCGAAGATGATATTCCGCAGATTCCTGTTCGTGCTGCTGTTTCTGTTGCACCTACTACAGAGCAGATTTGTTGGGATGGCAGAGATGCCCAGACACATGCATTGATAGCTTTGTCTGTCAAACGTGCCATTATTCCTCACATTCGCTCTTGCAGAACAGCAAAGGATGCTTGGGATACACTTACCACTTTGTACCAGGCTAGGAATGAGGCTCGTGTTGCTTACCTCCGAAAACAGTTGGAGAGTGAGCACATGAATGAAGGTGATTTTATGGACAATTTTCTTACAAAGATCAAAGACCTGAAGGAACAATTGATTTCTGCTGATGAGGTTATACCAGATAGCTTACTTGTGCAGACCGTTCTGAATGGTCTTCCTGATTCATATCAGAGTTTTGCCTCTACTCTTCGGTTGATGATGAAAGGCAATCCGAATGCCTTGTCATTTGAGGAATTATTCTCTGTTCTGTTGCAGGAAGATCAGTCCAGGAAGAACAGGTCCATTATGCGTGTTGCAGATCAAGCTTTCCTGGCTAGTGAGAAGGGCAAAGGAAAATGGAGCTCTTCTACTAGTAAGCAGAAATCTGCAAATGCTGCACAATCGAAGAACGAGGATAAAGATGAGAAGAAATCAGAAAAGCAAAAATTGTTCTGCAAGTACTGTAAAGGAAATGATCATATTATAAAGAACTGTCCAAAACTGGCTGCTAAAGAGGCAAAGAAGAAAGAGGCTGGAATGGTTGTTGCAGAGGCCTCTACACCAAAAACAGAGTCTGCAAATCTTGTGCAGGAAGAAGAATGGGCGTTTACTACTATCTGCAGTTTTGACCCATCTTCTCATGATCAGTGCATGTCTGCAGTAGACTCAGATGTTTGGTACTTTGACAGTGGGGCGACCAAACATATTACCTCGCAGTGCAGTTTCTTCTCTTCACTCGAGCTTGCCCCTACAGGGAATACTGTCACATGCGCCAATAACTCCTCTTATCTTGTTATGGGAGTTCGTAAGATCATTCTGACTACTGCTGATGGTAGTTCTTTCACTTTGTCAGATGCTTTATTTGTGCCAAGGATCAAAAAGAACCTGTTATCAGTTTCTGCATTAGCCAAGATTGGCTTGGTTGTGAAATTCGTTGATGATAGGTGTACAGTCCATGATCTCTCAAATGGCGATGTGATTATTGCTTCTGGCATTTTATGTCGTGGGCTGTATAAGCTCATAGACTATGAAAGATATGTGAATGATTCGGCATGTGCAGTTCATGATTCTCAGGCTATGTTAGATGCAAAGCTTTGGCATGCACGCTTTGGTCATCTGAATTTTGCTAGTTTGTTACGCCTGCAGAAATCTGAAATGGTGTCCTCTTTGCCCAAACTTGAGGCACCTGGAAAACATGTTTGTGAAGGTTGTATTTTGGGCAAAATGCAGCGTTCTTCCTTTCCAAAAGATGGTTCAGTTCGGGCTACGCAGAAATTGCAGCTTGTACATAGTGATGTCTGTGGTCCTATGCAGACACCCTCTTTTGGAAATTACCTTTACTTCGTGACTTTCATTGATGATTTTTCTAGGCATGCATGGGTATATCCACTCAAAGCAAAGTCCGAAGTGTTCATGTGCTTTAAACAGTTTTTGGTTTTGGTTGAAAATCTGTCAGCATGTAAAATGGGCACCCTCCGTTCTGATCGAGGGGGGGAATATATGTCTTCAGATTTTAATGCATTTCTGGCTAAACGTGGGATAAAACACCAGTGTACAGTGCCGTATACACCTCAATAGAATGGAGTTGCTGAACGAAAGAACAGGTCACTCATGGAGATGGCGAGGTGCATGGTCAAAAGTCAGGCTTTACCACATAGTTTTTGGCTTGAGGCTTTCATGTGTGCAGCATATGTACTAAACAGGTGTCCCACTAAAGCGTTGCAGTCTATCACTCCATATGAGGCTTGGCATGACCGCAAGACATCTGTTGCTCATCTGCGTGTTTTTGGTTGTTTGGCATATGCATTAGTGCCTGAACAACATCGCAAAAAATTGGATGATAAGGCAGTAAAATGTATTTTTGTTGGGTACAGTTCTAAAAGTAAAGGCTATCGTCTGTATCATCCACAGACTAAACGCATTCTGGTTAGCCGTGATGTTGTCTTTGTGGAAGATGCTATTCAGCCATTGCTTTCATGTACTAAGGAGACATCTGTTAGCTCCAAAGACATGTATGATACTTTGATGCCTCTTTTTACAGGTGGACAGGCTAGTGCTGGTCCTAATGAGGCAACTTCTCAGCCTTTGCAGGTTTCATATGATGATGCAGATCATTCCATTTCTGATGCAGATTTACATGATGCACTTGTTGATGAGAGAGCTGATATTGAGCAGGCAAAAACTATGCCAAAATGGCTGGTGCAGACTTTGCGTGACAGCAAATTAGATGCACCTTTGTCATATTGTACTCGTTCAGGCTCTCATAGTGCCTCCTTTGCATCAGATTGCAATGCTATGGCTGCATCTAGTCTCTGTGATGAGAATGAGCCTGTTTCTTTTGATGAAGCACAAAATTCAGAAAATTGGATGGCTGCTATGCAATCTGAATATGATGCTATAATGAAGAATGGTACATGGTCTTTATGTGACTTGCCTCCTGGCAAGAAGGCCATTGGCACTAAGTGGGTATACAAGTTGAAGCGTAAACCTGATGGTACAGTTGACAGGTATAAGGCTAGGCTTGTTGCAAAGGGTTATGCACAGGAAAGAGGCATTGATTTTTATGAGACCTTTGCACCTACATGCCGTATGACTACTGTTCGGAGCATTTGTGCACTTGCAGCCCATCATGGTTGGAATGTACATCAGTTGGACATTAAAACAGCATTTTTGAATGGTGCATGAAGAAGTGTATGTTTTTCAGCCCCGTGGCTTTGTGCAGAAAGGGCATGAAAACCAGGTTTGTAGGTTAAAGAAGGCATTATATGGTTTAAAGCAAGCACCACATGCTTGGTATGAGAAGATACATGCCTATCTGATTGCACATGGTTTTGAGAACAGTCCAACTGAAAGCACCTTATATGTTAAACGTGCTAATGATGTGCTTCTGATCATTGTTGTCTATGTTGATGACATGCTGCTCACTGGTCCTATTGAGACACATATTGCTGATTTTAAGGCTGATTTGCATGCCTCATTGGAGATGTCTAATTTGCATCACTATTTGGGCATTCAATTTATGCACGTTGATGGTGGAATGGCTTTGTGTCAAACGAAATATATTGACATATTATTGCAGCGTTTTGGCCTTGAAGACTGTAAGCCTATTGCCACTCCTATGGAGACAGGTTTACGATTGAGTCTTCATGATGCTGGAGATGCATTTGATGCTGTTCTCTATCAGCAGGCTGTTGGATGCTTGATTTACTTATGCATTACTCGGCCAGATATTCAGTTTGCTGTCTCACAGATGAGCAGGTTTATGCATTGCCCAGGAGTCACGCATTGGAAAGCGGTTAAGCACATCTTTTGCTACTTGAGTGGTACTCAGCTACTTGGGTTGTTTTATCCCAAGGGGGGATCACTACCGCCAGATTTGCATGCTTTTTCTGACTCAGATTGGGCTGGTTGCTATGACACTCGTGTGTCCACCGGTGGTTTTTGCTTCATGCTTGGTAGCTCATGTATATCTTGGTTGAGCAAGAAGCAGCCTACTGTGGCCACTTCCAGTTGTGAGGCTGAGTATAGGGCAGCTTTCACAGCGACTGTTGAGTGTGTGTGGCTCAGACGCCTTATGGCTGATTTGGGTGTTGGCCAGTCTTCTGCCACCACCATCTTCACTGAAAGTCAGAGCGCATTGGAAGTTGCGAGGAACCCTGTGTTCATGCGAGGTGCATTATCACTATGTCAGGGAGAGGTTCTCTGCTGGGGAGATCAGCTTGGCATATGTGCCCACGCAGGAGAACATTGCAGACCTTTTCACGAAGGCTCTGCCTAGGGAGAAGTTTGAAGCTTTCCGCAAAGCTTTGGGCTTACTTCCTTTTGTGGAGTGATTTCCACATAGCTTGGCACTTCCTTATACATGAGTGCCAGCTCCTTGTTCACCGCATCACTCCCAGGGGGGATTTGTTGATATATTTACGTAGTGATGTGTGTGAACACTCTAGGACCGCCAGGGCACTTTTTTCCCTCTTTAGGAGGTTTTTTCCCCCGGCTTGTATATACGCCTATTGCCCTAATGGGCTACTTATCTTTGTACATTCTCTAGTAAAACATTCAGTATTGTGTGTTTGTGCTCCAAGCTTCTTCTTCTTCCTTGTGCTGTTCGCGTGCTTCCGCAGACGTCTATCTCCAACATATATGAGAGCAAAATTTTATCTCTATCTAGAACATAGAATCTATGACCTTACAATTTCAACACCATAACCAAGAAAATAAACTTTGATTACTTTTCTATTAAGCTTACCATGATTCTTTTTCTCTATGTGAATAAATGTTGGAGAACCAAAAAGCATAAAATATTTCAAATTGGGTTTCTTACTATAATAAAACTCATGTGTAATAACCTTCAAAGATTTTTGTAGATGATCTATTAAGAATATGGGTTACGTGTATGAATAGAATTTAAAAAAAAACTTTTGAGAAAGCTTCTTCAATGAACTTAACATACTACATTCCATTTTGATAAGTGTACAATTCCATTTTGATAAGTGTAGACTTCCTTATCTTTGCAAAATTGTTTTCTTCTTGAGTGTAAGAAATTTTTTTAGTTGATGAACAATAACTTTTTCTTTAAAGTAAGACTTGAAATCATTAGAAATAAATTCACCACCCTATCAATTCTTAAAATATGACTTTTTGTTGAGTTTCATTTTCAACCATAGCTGCAAATTTTTTAATGTAGAAAAACTTTTGACTTTTCTTTTAGAAAAAAACCTAAGGATTTTTTGTAAAATAACTAATGAATATAAGAAAAATACCTTTGACCAAGAATAGAGTATAATCTTATAGGTCTATTCACATATGAGTGAGTAATCTATAACTTCCCTGTAGCTATAGTGAATGCATGCTTCTTAAAAGTTAATTTATGTAATCTCCGCATCTTTCACATGAATCTACATCATAAAGGAAAATTTCTCAAGAATACTTTTGTCCTTCAAATGGGTAAGATTTGAATTTTGATGTGACCAAATCTTGCATGTCAAAGCTACACGTTTGTGTTTGGTTATGAAGTTCACATAGCAAGGTTTGTATTATTGACTTTTGATAATATAAACATCCCATTTCTATTTTCACCTTCTAAAAGACAATGATCTTCATTAGGAGTGAGCATTCGACATTAATCCTTCTTAGAAATCACTTTATAATCATCTGACAATGTCCTCATAGTACAAACCCGAGTTGTAGATGACACGCATGGCACTTCACAATAGACCTGCAACATATGTAGAACTACACACTACACACAAATCACAAACAAACTTATACAAATGTGTTCAAACATATAGTCTATGGCTGACCAAACCACTATATGTTTTATTAAAGAACATATACAAAAGTTTCTAGTGGCCGTTTGGCCTTTCACATGAACACTAATAGTAATAATCTCCCACTAAAGGCCAATATGGCCAAAGTGAACTATGGAAGATAATAAAGAATGATGAAGGATACCTTAGTGTAAGTATACAAACTATACCTCCCACTTGAGGGGCATGTTACATAATGTACAAATAACTATTGCAAGGTCATGAATTAAGTAACCCCTGTCAGGTGACAACAAAGTCAAAAGTTATCTTTCGGTAGAGATTTAGTGAAATCATCTGCAACATTATCTTGAGCATGAACCTTCTCAAGAATAATGCGTTTAGTCACTATGCAGTCTCTTATGAGCTTCATCTTTGCATGATAGATTGGATTCTTAGCCAATTCAATGGCACTTTGACTATCATTGAGCAAATGAGGTACATGTTGAGGTAGGCCCATATCACAAGCAAGATGAGAAAACCAAAATGCTTCCTTACATGTCGCACTAGCCACAACATACTCCGCTCCTATAGTGGAAACAATTCTACATTCTTGAAGTTGAGATCTCAAAGAGATAAAACCTCAATCAAAGTGAGAAATATACCCTGATGTAGGCTTCCAATTGTCTATAGAACCAACATAATCAGAAGCTATGTAACCAAGCATAGACAATTATCCTTAGTTCCACTCAAAAATTGCAGAATCACCTTGATCGGTTCCCAATGCTTCTTGCCAGATTAGACATATATCCACTCACAACTCCCACTGCAAATGCAATGTCTAGTCTTGTTGCTACCATAACATGCATGAGACTATCAACAACGAATTGATAAGAAATCTTGGTTATGAATTCTTTTTCCTTATCTGATTTGGGGCAATCATCCTTGCTCAATTTCACATATTTAGGTAAAGGTGTATTCAATACCTTGCCTATTGGGAAAGATGGATGGACATTCTAGAAAATGAGTTGGTACTGCTAATACCTGCTTTGTACCATCCCTCTTTAGCTTCAGAGTTACGTTGTAGGCCGTCTTAGCTTTCCAATGACTCTAAACAAGTGCCTGTGTACTTTGGAAATGATGTGAGTAATGTTTGATACAAAACAGACTACTTCCCAATTCAAACTTCATGAAAAACCTTCTATTTTGGTACACACCTGCTGCTTGTTAAGCTCACTTCTTTAGTATAGTAGGAATTAGAAAAATTCCTTTTGGAAATATCAAATTAGCTTGACAAGCTAATGATTCCAAGTGGAATCACTCAAAATGATTGACTATACATAGAGCAATCAATTTAGCAAGCAAAGCATTACCCCCAATTTTTTCGGGCCTCTACAAAGATTGACCAGTGATCAAGTCGATGCGCTTTTCTCCCAATCCACTAAATGGAATGTCTTCAAAAGTTTTCAGCATGTAGAGGACTAAGAGTTGATTCCAAGAAGCTATAGAACATTGAAAAATGGTGGACTATTGACTGAGATATGAGCAATAGAAAATGACTATTCTGAGTGATACTAACAAAGATAGATAGAGGTGTGGGCTATGATGTGAGCCTCACTCTCTTACAATATGATCAACTAATGCCTCAGGATTGGAGTGATATAACTCGTGACTTTTACATTCATCTTTTATAAATGTTTTGCCTCCAATTTTGAATTTAAATTCAAACTTGGATTTACCTAAAAGTTCTCCTCCAAGTTAGGAGTCATTACACCAAAATTATTCGTAGCTTTTAGCTCTCCAACTTCCACAAATTTAGAGGCTTTACAAGATTCTTTCAAGTCATTTGACTTTTACAAAGGTAAAAGGTAGAGAGACTTATAAAAATGGTTTCCATGGGGCTCCAATTATTCTTCATAAGATCTTATCATGCCTAGCCAAGTGTGTAGGCTTGGAATTTGCACCAACATTTCCAACATGCATATTGAACTTATGAGTACTTTGGATATGTAATGACCTTGAGATAAGTATATGCATCTTTTACTCCTATCATGAGTAATGTGCATGCTTCATATCCAATGTCTCACTCAACTTCTTTTTGAGCAATGAAAAGTCATGAGAGGACTTCCTAGCAATCAAAATATCATCGACGTAAAGTATCAAGAATATCAAGCTTCTATATGAGTTTTTCTAGAAACAACTATCCTCATTGCTTTGAGAATAGCCTTACGACTTCATAAAAGCATCAACATCTTGGCACCATCATCTAAGGACTATTTAAGTCCATATACGCTCTTCTTTAGCTTACAAGCTAGACTTTCTTTACTAGCAACCACAAAACCCTCTCTTTATTCCATGTAGATCTCATTTGTAAGATCTCCATGCAAGAAAGCAGTTTTCACATCCATTTGGACTAGCTCTAAGCCCTCCATTGATGAATCCAAGAAATATGCATAGTGTAATCATCTTGACTACTAGAGATGAGTTTTTCTCAAAATCAACACCATGTTGTTGCTTAAAAGTCAGCTATGCCATTTTGGATTGGGGTATAGATTCCTCTAGACTAACAAAAAAGGCTAAATTCATGTGAGGTACACTCACGTCTATCATCTGAACATAAAAACTTGAGCTTAGTTCCTTTTTCAATCTCAATAGAAGCAAGCCATTTTCTAAAAGTACGGAAAACCTCATCCTTCAATTTGATAGGATATACCAAGGCTTTTTTAATAGCATCATCTATGAAAATGACAAGGTAGATAGAACCACCTAATGACCTTGGTGGGCATCGGACCACACATTTGTATGAAGAGATGATATGTACCACTTTTTCACCTCTCTAACATGTATATTGGTCACATTAATATATGTTTGGGACACTTTTGGTGAGCTTTACTAGATTTATCTGTCGAGAGTGATGGCACATTTGTTTCTTGCCAACTCACTCATTTGTGACCATTAGGATTTCATTTATGCACTATTCTTTATATACTATACTAGTTCTATTGTTGAATTAGTTTATTCTTGTATATTCTCTTTATGTAAGAGAAGAAGTAGAAGAAGATCTATAAGAAAGGTTTGCAAATGATGTGTGTGCAACTCTCCTTCCATCCATTTATGCCCTAGCAATGATCTAGAATGGTCTAGTGCTGCCATGTGGCTATCATGCAACACTCATCCCCATTACTACATGATACCTTAGGATATCCCCTGAGCTTGGGACCTTGGCTATGGTTGGTCCTTGTCCCATACACACATGGAATGATCCCTATGGACCAATGTCTGGCAAGATCATTCTTCCTTGCCTCAATCTCTGTGTGCTCCTCTCTTTCTCTATGAGAGTGTGTGAGAGCTCTTTTCCTTATCTCCTTTCTCGTGACATGGTATCAAAGCTAGTGTAATTATAGAGAGCTTGTGGAGAAGGCCGATAGTGAAGAGTATGTGAGAAGGTGTGGAGAACATGCAATTCATAAATGATTTAAGATTGCTAAGAAATTTGGTGTGAAGGTAGAAGGCATCAAAATACTTTTGTGAGTTATCCCTTTAGGATCACTTGTTTTGCTCATATTTTGATTTCGGAGCCATCTTGATCTCTGTTTTGAGCTGGTAAGGTATGACCCCTAGAAAAAAACATGTCAATTTGCAAAATTGTAGCTTGCATTTTGTTCGACATTTACCAACTATTTTTTATCTAGAATTTTAAGTGATTCTTTGTACTTTTGATACACAAAGACTATGTTTTTTTAAGATCAAATTATCAAGTCATAGTGTGAAAGTGTTCAAGTAGAGATACTACTTCTAGTGTCTTTGCAATATTATAAATTGCTACAAAAATGGCAAATGCTGATGGAATGATTCAACTTATGAGCGATAAGTTGGACAAGAATAACTTACATTTTGGGAGATTCAGAATGAAGAGTTTCTTGATGGGAAAAGGCTACAAGAAGTACATCAAAAGAGACAATGAAAACCCTTTGTAGTTACTAGAGAGAAATCTAACTAGGGACTAGTTAAGAGCATATGAAGAGTGGAATCAAAGAGTGGTTGTTTGTTAGCATAGAACATAGCATGATTGGGCACATACAAGATGCCAAAACTCTCAAAGAAGCTTGGGAAATTTTGTTCATATTGTATGAGAGCAATACAAAGGCACAAAAATTCCAACTCAAGAATGAGATACGTACACTAGATAAAAAGAGCATGTAAAAAATGTGTCTACAACTTAAAAATCAAAAGCATATGTGAATCGCTTGCATCTATTGGCATCAATGTAGAAAACTGTAGTAAAAGTCAACCATAGTCAAAGTTAAAATATCAAAGTCAAATTGGTCAAAGTCAACATGGTCAAGGTCAAAGTCGTGCAAAAAGTCAAAGGGTTTGAAGTTCAAAGATCAAAGTGCACAGGTAGTGCACAATTAATTGTCCACAAAGGGTAAATTGGAGAAAGTTGGTTGCAGGTTGCAGAGGTATTTCTCTAATTTCCCTAAGGTTCAGAAGTGTCAATAAAGTGTTTTGGAAGGTTCAGGTGAACCCTCTCTTAGGTGCACAAGTGAAGAACTAAAAGGCAAAATGTGAAGGTATGTGAAGTGGCAGAGTATGCAGAAGTGAAAGTATGGCCCCCCAATTTAAATTTTTTGTTTTAGTCTAAAGTCAGTACACGACAAAACAGGGATTCGTTGGCTGCCCACTTGAGGAGACAATCTTGGGACATCAAAGTGAGCACCAAGATACTCTGGCAATTAGGAACGTACGTGAATCGACACTCAAATCAAGGCAAGGACTATTCTTGGACTAAGCAAGACTAAGCAAGGGGATCATAGTCTAAGTGAGGCAAGAGAGAGAAGTGCAAGAGACACACAATGTGCGACGCAGAGAAGTGAAGTGCAAGGTGTGCATGAAGAGTGACTAAGGAAGTGTGCAGAGAAGTGTTAAGCTATTTACCCCAAGGATCCGAAGGTCTCATTGAAGCTGTGCGCGTGCTGACAGAAGGTGTCCATACCTCCCCCTTATTGGAAGCTTGGTGCAAGGTGTGCACAAGTGCAGGCTTGGAGAAGGTGGAGGTCTGGTGTAGAGAAGGCCGGAAACAACAAGACCCTTGGGTATTTGGTATTTTGTGTTTGAGCTCTTTGTGGGATTTTGCACAGAAGCATTGGATTGTATTTGGGCATCACCATTGTATTTGTCTTCTTGTAATCAATCGATAGAGGCTTCCAGTGTGTATCTTTCTTCTTTTCTTTCCATTTTCTCCTAAAAACATTGAAATCCCTTCTTGTCCAAGAATCCCCCAACAAAATTAGGCATGCCCGATGGGACTCCAAGGAGATTTGAGCATAGGAGAAGCCAAGTGCGAAGGGTAGAAGAGTTCAAGTGCTGACAATACTACTTTATTGGACTAAGAGATAAATATTCTTATCAATTATCTCATACTAAGAGGACTATGAACAGCCCATGACCGCAACCCAATCCCAAACATTGAGGGTCACCTACAAGCAAACAAGAAGGAAGGCTGTTAGAAGATCCTCCAGTCCACTTTCATGAACTTCATCAGTAAAGAGCATGGCAGGTCAGGTAGACTTGGAAACCCTACTATTAAGATTGAATATTAAATTTCCTTCTTTCAAAGGTTTAGCTCAGGAAGATCCAGATGAGCATATTAGAAGGTTTTTAGCACTATGCAAAACTAGAGGCTTAATGGGAAGAGAGGATGCCTTTTTTATACTCTTCCTTGCCACATTAGAAGGATTAGCAGATAAATGGTTCAGCCAATTTACTGAGAACCATTTTACAACTTGGGACTTAATGAAAGATGCATTCAAAAATCAATTCCAGCATGGAAATACTGCAGAGATCATCATAGAGGAATTAGAAAACTTGAGATTGGGTCCAGGTGAGAAATTTCTAGAGTTTGTAACTAGGGCTAAGGCACTAATGGCTAAGTTGCCAGATCCTCCACATGACTTTTTTGTAAGAAATGGTTAGCTAAGCCACTTCAAGTGACCACCCAATGTAAAATCAAGGAATTAGTGTTGCCTACAACCTCCATAGAGGAATTCATCAACATAGCTACATGGCTGGAGCAAATAAGGCAACAGTATGGAGCAATTTCTTCTCAACTACCATATTCTACAGAAATGGAGGATCCAGTAATCCAGCTAAGGAAGGAGCTAGAGGGCTTAAAAAGGAATAAGCCCCACAAAGAGGAGGAGAATGTTGTTACTCAGTTGAGGAGGGAGATTGAGGCATTAAAGCTCCAAAAGGAGGAGGAGGCCCAAGCAGAGGAATTGGTTCAGCTGCGATAGGAGTTGCAAGAACTCAAAGGGGGTGGCATCAAGAGTGGACTTTGTGTACCATGTGCAGCAAACAAGTTCATATAGTAAGTGAATGTCCTCTATTAAGTGTGACTTGCCAATTATGCAGGAAAGCTGGTCATGACGCCCAAGAATGCCAATCAAGGGGAATACCTGCAACAACATATTGGACACAAGGAGGACCCTTACCACCAACAAATGTGATGGCGGCTGCACCCAATCAAGGTAACAATTACAACCCTAGACAGAGGAATGTTGGAGAAACAATCACAAATTGGACATATATTTGAAGGTCAAATCTTAGGAAGAAAACCACATGCCTATGTGAAGGGACAAATTCACAAGTGTATTATATTTGTAAAGTTAGTTCACTTTAGTTATAAAAGTTTTTTTTTTTAAATCACGAGAATGAGAAAATCTATATAAGTTAGTTTGTATCAACTGACGCGATGAGAGAGAAGAAGTGGAAGAGAGTGATAGAATGTGAGAAAAAGTTCATTTTGTATGAGTATAGTCGGGCTTTTCTGAGTGAGAAAGCATCTGTAAAACTTCTGAGTTTTTCATAGTTATGAGAAGAAATAGTTAAAGTTCTGTGTATGAGACTCTCTTTATCATCTCCATGCTTGTCTTCTATGAAATGATTTCAAAAGTTGAAGTTTTCCAAGCAAGCCGATGCCTGGCATCGAGTTTGTGTTGATAAGTTCGTGCTTTATTCTCTGATTGTAATGTACTGCTAGAACTTCTTAAAAACATGAGGTTTGTGGAGCAACTCGATGCCTGGCATCGAGTTTCAGCATAAAGTTGATGCCTGGCATTGACTTCCCACATAAAAGTGGTCTTGTTTATGTGTGTGTTCAAGGGGGTAATTTTGGCACTGAAAAAGTGGCTAAAAAAGCTGAAAGTCGATGCCAAGCATCGACTTTTGGTCGCAAGTCGATGCTAGGCATCGAATTTTCATTTTTAGACACTGAGAATTACTAAAGGAGGCAAAATTTCCAATTTTGGCAAGTCATACAGGGTGATCTTGTGAAGGCCATAACTTGAGTTCTAGAGATTTTTTTTTTGCATATGATAGCTTGTTGGAAAGCTCTACTCTTCTACTTTCATGCACTAAAAGATCTTGGAGAAATAATATTTGAGCTAAGATAAATTAGCAAAATACTGAAGGTAGGTCATTTCAGTGACTGAAAAAATCTGAAGAAGTAAAGTTCTTTGTTTTGGTTATCATTTCTCAAAGTTTTGAGTGGCAATGAGTTAATGGTGACCATAGAGGTGTTCTAGTGTCACATTAATTCATTTCTTGTGGTGTTTTACATATCAACAAGGAATAACTTTGGAAATGGGCCTAGGAGGCCAATCATTTGTTTCAGATGTGGAGAATGTGGGCACTATCAAAGTAGGTGCACTCTACCAAAAAATGCCCCTCCTTACAGGAACTGCCCAAATGCCAGAGACCACTATACAAATTGTTGTCCTAAGAATCAAGCCTCTTCATCTAGGCCCCACATTCAAATGATTTTTGTGCAAAAAGAAGAAATGTTAGATCAAATCAATGGGCCATCACCATCTACCAGAGTGGTGCACTTAGAAGAAATTGAATCTTTTATAGTGCAGACAAGAAGCAAGGGGAAGGCTCAAGTAGAAATAGGTCAAGGATCAAGAATTAATGGATTGAATCAAGACAAAGAGACATCTAAAGACAAAGCCACTACATGTGTAGACACAAGGCAAAAAGGAGATCTCATATGTACCAGTGATGCCATTAGGCACGCATTCAATAGGGCTCATGAGGAGTTTGATAAGTCAATTGGAGCCCATTCTCTTCAGGAATCAGAAGCTTCAAAAATACTCAAATCCATGAAAAAGGAGGTTAGTATTTTTTATTTAATAAAGATGGATGGGAAATTCAGGTTGGAACTCTTGCAGATAATTGATGAAGCTTCCACTACAAGTTTAGTGGCAAAGACTGCTGTTATGCATAAAAGTAAAATTGTAGGGGAAGCACCCCTTACAGATTATAAGAGCCCTCGGCTGACAGTATCTATTAAAGGTCATGAGTTTCAAGGAGTTATTGTGGATGATGGTTTTGGCATTAACTTGATGCCTGAACATACAATGGAACAGATTGGACTCCACTATTCAAGGCCTACAAATTTCACTGTTACTTTGGTAGATCAAAGCAAAGTAAGGCCCTTGAGAGTGATCCCAAAAGTTCCATTGAAAGTACAAGGTAATCTCTTCATTCTGGATTTTGTGGTTTTAAGACTGCCCCAGGTTGAAGGAGGATTTCCCCTCTTAATTGGAAGATCATGGCTGAGGCATGCAATTGTCATCCATGATTGGGGTAAAGACGCTATGTGGGTACAAAAGAAAGGACAAGAACTGACACAAATACATTTAGAGGAGGGCCCAGATCATCATGGGAATACCAGCATGATGCAATCAGTTGGCATTTGCATACCATAAACAGAGGACCAACCCCAAATAGAGTTCAAGGAAGAAGAGGATATTCTAAATTGGCTCCAAGAAGGCAACTCTTCCTCTTGTTTTGGGTAAAACATACTAGTGAAGAATGTTCCTTACCAATTCAAGAAATCCCCGCAGGATGATGCAAGACAAGGAGGAATACATTGAGATCCAAAATACTCCTGCTTATGCAACAATGCACGAAAAGCTAGTGGAAGAAAACAAGGTTTGAGATGAGCATGAAGATAGTTTGGTAGAGAGAAACCCTGTCAAAGAAATACGATTAGGCTCACAGGAAAATAATCATCCAGTTTTGGTGGCCACTTGGTTGTGGAGCCACCCAGAGCTCCTTGAAAAGGTAAAATCCTTCTTGACCCACTATATAGATGTTTTCACTTGGCATTATAAAGACTTAGAAGGAGTGCCTCCCAATTATGGAGAGCACAGAATCCCTCTGGTTGATGGAGCCAAACCAATAAAAGGAAAGAGTTATAGACTCAACCCAAAATATGTTGAAGCTGTTTATGTGGAAATACAAAAGATGGAGGATGCAAGAATCATCATTCCTGTGGAACACTCAGAATGGCTTTCACCTATGGTTATAGTACCAAAGAAGCGTACCAACAAAATCAAGATTTGTGTTGACTTTAGAGCACTCAACAAGGTGAGCATTCTAGATGGATTTCCCATGCCATTTGTAGAGCAAGTCATTGAAGAAGTGGCTGGACATGCATTATATAGCTTTATGGATGGTTTTAGTGGCCATAATCAAATATCCATACACCCAGAGGATCATGAAAAGACTACTTTTATAACATCTTGGGGAACATATGTATATGTAAAAATGCCATTTGGACTCAGAAATGCTCCAACCACCTTTAACAGAATTGTCAACCTCATTTTAGGACCCTTATTGTTGGAAACACTTAAAATTTTCATGGATGACTTTTCTTCATTTTCAAGATCTCCCAAAGAGACCCCCTTAGATTGCTTGGACCATCACTTGCGACAGTTGCAGAATGCTTTTAAGAGATGTAGAGACTAAACTAAGCTCAACCCAAATAAATGTCATTTCCTCATGACAGAAGGAACCCTCTTGGGACATGTGGTGTCGGATAAAGGTATGGCTCTCGATCTGGATAAAATTATTTCTATACTAAAGTTACCTAAACCCAAATCTCCTGAAGAGATTCAGAGTTTCTTGGGGCATACTGGATACCACAGAAGATTTATAAAAATGTATGCAGAGATAGTCAGGCCAATAGCTAGACTTACAAGTAAAGAAGTGCCCTTTAAATGGGAAGAGGAAGAAGAGAATGCTTATCAAACATTAAGGTCCAAATTGGTGGCTGCACCAATTCTTATCACCCTAGATTGGTTAAAAATTTTTCACGTGCATGCAGATGCCAGTGCATTTGCAGTGGGTGCAGTATTGGCTCAACACAGTGAAGAATTCAAACTTGATAGGCCTATTCATTATGCTAGTAGAATTTTAACTAAAGCTGAAAAAAATTATAGCACAACAGAAAGGGAACCTCTAGCAATGGTTTTCACCGTACAAAAATTTCATCATTATTTGTTGGGTGTGAAGTTTGTTATCATCACTAATCATCAACCACTCAGGTATTTATTGAACAAACCATAAGCAACCCGGAGGATATGGAGGTGGCTACTTTTGTTCCAGGAGTTTGATTTTTCTGTAGTCCATAGAACAGGTAAAGAAAATGTCATGACAGATCACCTATCCAGGATCAATATGATGGATCAAGCAATTGGAGTCAATGATGATTTTCCATATGCTAATCTGTTCACTGTACAAGCTCAAGGTTGGTATAATGATATCAAGAATTTCATTAAAACTGGAGTGTATCCAGAGAAGGCAAGTGTTGTGCAAAGAAAGAGACTGCTAATCAAGAGCAGACCTTATACCTTCATTGAAGATAAATTATATAAACATGGAAAGGACAACAAGTTAAGGAAGTGCATGGATGAAGAAGAAGTGAGGGAAGTCCTTCAATCTGCACATGAAGGAACATGTGGTGGGCACCTTCCATGACATATTATGAGTCAGAGGATCCTTGATGCTGGTTTATGGTGGCCTACATTATTCAAAGATGCAGATGAATGGGGGAACGCATGTGACGTTTTCCAGAGGTGTGGACCCAAGCCAACAAAGCAGAGGCACAAGCCTTTGATTATTTCCACTTCTTGGCAACCATTTGAGAAGTGGGGGCTAGATTTTGTAGGGCCCATCTATCCTCTGTTGATTCCAAAAAGAGAGAAGTATCTATTGATCGCCACAGACTATGCGACAAAGTGGGCTAAAGCTATTGCCTCCCCTGACTTCACCCCTCAAACTGTTGTTGATTTCATTTTCAATAGCATCATTTACAAGGTACTCATTTTATGAGCGAGTTTGAGGTCAGTAGAAGCACACAAATAACACAAGGAAGAAGATGAAGCTTGGAGCACAACACACAATATTAAATGTATTACCAAGAGAATGTAAAAAGATAAGTGACATGTTAGGGTTGTAGGCATATATACAAGACGAGGGAAAAAAACCTCCTAAAGAGGGAAAAAAATGCCTCAACAGTCCTAGAGTGTTCACACACATAACTACCTAAATATATCAACAAATCCCCCTGGGAGTGATGTAGTGAATGAGGATCTGGTACTCATGTATAAGGAAGTGCCAAGATATGTGGAATCAATTCACAAAAGAAAGTAAGCCCAAAGCTTTGTGGAAAGCTTCAAACTTCTCCCTAGGTAGAGCCTTTATGAAAAGGTGTGCAATGTTCTCTTGTGTGGGCACATATGCCAAACTAATCTCTCCAACAGAGAACCTCCCCCTAACATAATGATAGTGCACTACAATTTTCTTAGTGCGAGCATGCAACACGGGGTTCCTCTCAATTGCCAATATGCTCAGACTGTCAGTGAAGATGGTGGTGGCAAAAGACTGACCAACACCCAAATCAGCCATAAGGCATCTAAGCCACACACACTCAAGAGTCATTGTGAAAACTGCCCTATACTCAACCTCATAACTAGAAGTGGCCATCGTAGGCTGCTTCTTGCTCAACCAAGATATGCATGAGCTACCAAACATGAAGCAAAAACCACTTGTGGACACACGAGTGTCATAGCAACCAACCCAGTTAGAGTAAAAAAAAGCATGTAAATTTGGCAGTAGGGATCCCCCCTTGGGATAAAACAATCAAAGTAGTTGGGTACCACTCAAGAAGTGAAAGATGCACTTAGTTTCCTACCCATGCTTTACATCTAGGCAATGCATAAACCTGCTCATCTGTGAGACAACAAAATGAATAACTAGCCAAGTGATGCATAAGTAAATCAAGCATCCAACAGCCTACTGATAGAGAGCAACATCAAGTGCATCTCCAATATCATGAAGACTCAATCATAACCGTGTATCCATAGGAGTGGCAATAGGTTTGCAGTGTTCAAGGCCAAACTATTGCATTAATGTGTCAATATATTTTGTTTGATACAAAGCTATTTTTCCATCAAATTGCATAATCTGAATGCCCAAATAATGATGCAAATGCCCCATATCTGACATCTCAACATGAGGCATGCACATCAACCTTAAAATCATCAATATGCTTCTCATGAGGATTAGTGAGCAACATGTGATCAACATAGATAACAATGATCAAAAGCACATCATTTGCACACTTAAAATATAAGGTTCTCTCGCTTGGACTATTGTCAGAACCATGTGCAATCAGGTAGGCATGTATCTTTTCATACCAAGCACGTGTTGCTTTCTTCAAACCATATGATGCCTTTTTCAACCTGCACACTTTGTTTTCATGCCCCTTCTCAACAAAACCATGGGGCTGAAAAACATACACTTCTTTATGCAAGTCACCATTCAAAAATGCAGTTTTAATGTCCAACTGATGTAGGTTCCAACCATGATGAGCTACAAGTGCACAAATGCTATAAACAGTAGTCATTTGGCATGTAGGAGCAAAGGTCTCATCAAAATCGATGTGTCTTTCTTGAGCATAAACTTTTGCAACAATCCTAACCTTATACCTGTCAAGTGTTCCATTAGGCTTACGTGTCAACTTGTATAACCACTTAGTGCCAATGGTCTTCTTGCTAGGAGGCAAGTCACATAAAGAATAGGTACCATTTTTCATAATAGCATCATATTCTGATTGCATAGCAGCCATCCATTTTTTTGAATTTTGTGCTTCATCAAATGAAATAGGCTCATTTTCATCGTAGAGACTAGAGGCGGCAAATGAGGCACTAAGCCTAAATTGTTGGAGCAAGTCTATGACAAGCCTAAGTATTGGCTTGAGTCTCACAAAGTCATTAAAGAAGCTTCAAAATGAAGACTATGTAAAGTTCACTTGTGAACTACCTCTTGTAACTTTTGAAGAGTTTACTTAATGTAAAAGTAAGAGAATCTTAAGTGGTTGAGCCCACATGATCAAGAATGGAAAGAGGAGCCACGAATTCGTGATTTGTGGTAGGTAGAGAATCAAATCAATCATTGATTGATTGGAGAGTGATTGAGGGAAGTTAGCCTCCCAAACTCAACTATAAATAGATGGCAGTTTTAGTCGTGGTTAGAGAGACCTATGTGAAGACCTCCAAGAGCTGAGCTTTATGCCATATCAAGGTGTGATTACAAGTCACACATATGTATCAGTAAGTCATTGTATTGTACAAGCAATATACTTTCATTTTCATGATTATTTGAGTTCATCTTTCCATGTTCTTGTGATGTGTACTACTCACTGCCATTACTTCAGTTTTTCTCAGTCAGCTTGCAGAGATTGTTTCTCTGCACTTGGTTCATCATTTTCAGTGATTTAACTTGGTAAAGTTAGATCTATAAGGCTACTATATGCTCACAAATTTTCATGTCATTTGGATGTTGGAATCTTCAGTTATGTTCATTTGAAGTCAACAGGGTATGTTCATCTTCACTTCTCTGTCAGGTACCCGACTTTTTCAGTCCTCTTGTCAGAGTCATTTCTCAGTGTTTACTCATCCAAATTCAGTGATTTCAAGCTTGTTGGATTCAGCTTACTGTCTAGTATAAGCATACAAATTTTCATGATCATTGGATTCTTACATCTTGAGTTATGTTAATTTTTCTACTCACTGGTCTATTTCTGTAGCAGCCCGCGAAAATCGGGATGATGTCATCACTTGTTAAAAGTCATTCTCAGTGTGTGGTTTGTTATTTTTGATGAGATTACTCTCTAAAGATAGCTCTTTAAGCTACCTAGCCTTCCCCAAGAGGAATTAATCTAATTGCTGCTGTGCTCAGAGAATTATGTAAAACACTGGACAGGTGTATCAACCAAGAATAGCAAGTTTTCACCTCTGAGCTAACTCCAACTTATCTGTTTTGATTTATCTTTTTGAGAGTGATCTTCCAAGGTACATAGGGTGTCTAATACATCCATTGGCAAGCTAAAAGGGCCCACCATCTACTCCTGGAGTTCATTTGGCTGGTGTAGAGCAAAGATTTTGCAACACCTCTTCATCTTCAACACATACCTATCCATCTCTTCACAGTGGTATCAGAGCAAGGTTGGACAACATGGCAGATGGATTTCCTTCATCAATTGACAAATTGGACAGAGGTAACTACTCAGCTTGGTCATTAAGAATGGAAGCTTATCTCCAAGGTAGAAGTTTATATGGTTATGTGGCTGGAGATGAAGTTATGCCAAGTTTCAGGAACAAAAGTCAACCAACACAAGAAGAGCAAGAAAGATTGAGCACATGGTGCTCCAAGGATGCACTTGCAAGGTCTTATCTCCTCAACTCTATCTCAGATTTTTTGTTGCCTCACATTAGAAGTTGTAAGACATCTCAGGAAGTGTGGGATGCACTTGAAGCTTTCTTTGCTTCAAGTACTAAAGCTAGGAAGCATCAACTATGGCTGGATTTCACAACTCTCAAGAAGGCTCCCAAACAAAATGTGACTGATTTTGTCACAAAGCTCAAGGACATAGCAGATCAGTTGGGAAGCATTGGAGAGGTAATAGATGAAGAGCAAATTGTAAGGCAGGTCATCAATGGCTTGAAGGCAGATGACAAGTGGGAAGCATTCACCACAGCTATGGATTTGTACATGGACATGCATGTACCTGATTTCAACACACTCATTGGACAATTACTTACTCAAGAGGCAAAGCTTATCAAAAATGGAGAAAGCTCTAAAGGTAATCAATCTTCAGCTTTATACACGGATAAAAGCAAGTCTAAAGATAACAAAGGAAAGGCAAAGAAAGTGGATGATGAAGCAGGTACATATCAAGCTAACTATGCAGGTAGAGGAAGACATGGCAGAGGTAGAGGAAGAGGAGGTAGACAAGGCAGGGGGAGATCCCAAGACTCCAAGTCATGTTCTATTTGTGGATTAACTAATCATACAACTGAAAATTGCTTTAGGAATTCCAGGAATCAAAGAGGCAGAGGATACAATAGAGGAAGTTATGGCTACTCAAGAGGAAGGTTCAACAACTACCATGGCAACTACAACAACTACAATCATTCCAACTATCAAGGAGGCTACAAAGGAAGGAGAGACTACAATAACTACACAGAAGACTCAAACAAAGAGGATTCATTATTGATCATGAACATGGCTATGCCACAAGGTAAATCTGATGAGCATATTTTCTACATAGATTCAGGTTGTTCAAATCATGTGGCAGGAAATGTGGCACTCCTATCAGATTTAGAAGATCCAAGGAATAAGCATGAGGTACAAACAGGAGATGATACAAAACATCCTGTGGAGAAAATAGGCAATGTCAAAGCACCTGATGGAAACATCAACCTACTCAGTAAGGTACTCTATGTCCCTACCATTACAAAGAATTTGATAAGTGTTGGGCAGATAGTAGAGAAAGGGTTGCAAGTCAGGTTCACAAAGGCAGGAGCATTTGTTGAAGATCCAAGTCAAGGATTCAGAAGAATTGCAAAAGGTGAAAAGACAGGTAGATTGTTCACATTTGAATTACAGGACACTAGAAACATTGCTCTCTTTAATTATGGCAGTCAGACACTCACAGAATTGGAAGTATGGCACAAAAGGTTAGCACATATTGGTGAAAGGTCATTAAAGCAAATTTGCAGGGACCAAAGTGTACTTGGACTCCCTAACTTGTCAAAACAACATATGATTTATAAGTGTAGTGCATGTCAGTTTGGAAAGTCTCACAGGTTACCATTCATGAAGAAAGGTTATATGCATGGAGATCTCTTGGAGTTGGTTCATACAGATGTATGGGGACCAAGCAAGGAAGCTTCAATATCAGGATCAAGGTATTATGTTTCCTTTATTGATGATTGCAGCAGATGGACTATCCTATTCTTTATGAAACACAAAGATGAAGTTTTTTCATGTTTCAAAAGATATTTGGCTCTTGTGGAGAATCAAACAGGTAAATCACTAAAAAGGCTAAGGTCAGATGGAGGGGGAGAATACTTCTCCCATGAGTTTGATTCTTTTCTTCAAGAAAGAGGAAACAAAAGAGAGGTAACTACAAGGTACACTCCTGAGCAAAATGGAGTGGCAGAAAGGAGGAATAGGACAATTGTTGAAGCTGCAAGGTCTATGTTAAATGAAAAGCATTTACCTAATTACTTATGGGCTGAGGCTGTATCTACAACCACTTACTTGATTAACAGGTTGCCTTCAAAATCCCTTGATGGGATGACTCCATATGAGGCTTGGAATGGAAGAAGACCAAGTTTAGATCATTGTAAAATTTTTGGATGTATTGCTTTTGCTCATGTTCCTTCACAGGTTAGAGGCAAGATGGATCCAAAAGTAGAAAGGTGTGTATTTATTGGATATGACAATAATCAAAAGGGCTACAGGTTATACAACCCTACCAACAAAGGATTCTTGGTAAGCAGAGATGTAGTTTTTGATGAGAACAATTCATGGTATGAAGATTCATGCAGGAAGATCAATTTACCATATGATCTTGAAGAAGATTTTCCAAAGCTTGGTAGAGAACAATCAAAGATTGAAGAACAAGACACCTCAGAGGATGATGAAGAATGTCAGATGGAAAAGATCAAAGCATGGAAGTCTAAAGGTAAAGCAAAATTGCAGGAACTTGGACATGAGGCAGAATCATCACATCATGGCCTAAGAAGATCTATGAGGGAAAAGAAAAAACCAGAAAGGTATGGGTTTGACACCTCATTAGTAACTAAACATTCTATCTACATAGCACAGGACATAAACCAAGAGGAGCCATCATCATTTGAAGAGGCCAAAGCAAAAAAAGAATGGAAGCATGCAATGAAGGAAGAGATTGAAGCACTCGAGGAAAACAACACTTGGGATTTGGTGCCCAAGACTTCATCCATGAAGGTAATAGGCTCAAGATGGGTCTATAAACTCAAGAAGAATTCTGATGGTTCAATTAACAGGTATAAGGCAAGGCTTGTGGCAAAAGGCTTTGCACAAACTCAGGGAATTGATTATGAGGAGACCTTCTCTCCTGTGGCAAAGATGCCTACTATTAGGGTTTTGCTTAGTATTGCCTCTTCCAAGAATTGGAAGATACTTCAACTAGATGTGAAGAATGCATTCTTGAATGGTTGGATAACAGAAGAGGTATATATGGCACAACCACCTGGTTTTGAGAGTCAAGTTTATCCTGATTATGTGTGTAAACTTAACAAAGCATTGTATGGTCTCAAGCAAGCTCCAAGAGCTTGGAATTTCAGGCTTGTTTCATTCTTGCAGGACAAAGGCTTTCAACCAAGCAAAGCAGATCCTTCACTCTTTATTAAAAAGAGTAATTCCGAGGTCATCTACCTATGTGTATATGTAGATGATATTATATTGACAGGAAATGATGCAGATGGTATGAAGAAGATCAAAGATCAGATGAGAGAAGAGTTCAAGATAAGTGATTTGGGTTCACTTACCTACTTCCTAGGTTTGGAAGTTGTCTACAAAGATCATGGTTTGTTTCTCACTCAAAGAAAGTACATTAAGGACATGTTGGCAAAATTCAAGATGCAAGATTGTAAGATTGCAGGTACTCCAATGGAGGTTAATCACAAATTGAGCTCACATGAAGGTGAACTCATAGAGGACATCACATCATATCAAAGTCTAGTGGGTAGTCTCAACTATGCCACATTGACAAGAGTAGATATATGTTACAGTGTGAGTGTGCTAAGCCAATTTATGCACACACCAAGGAAACCACATATGGATGCTGCCAAAAGGATACTCAAATATCTCAAAGGAACCATAAATGAAGGACTTTACTATCCTTATGTATCTGATTTAGGTTTGAAGCTATTTTCTGATGCAGATTGGGCTGGCTCCAAGGAAGATAGAAGGAGCACTTCAGGTTATCTTACCTTTGCAGGTTCAAAGCTTATTTCATGGTCATCCAAGAAGCAACCCACAGTTGCTCTCTCTTCTACTGAAGCTGAATATAGAGGTCTTGCCATAGCTACACAGGAAGCTATGTGGATGAAGACATTGTTCAAAGATCTTGGATTGGAGTTTGGAACTCCAACTATTTTTGGTGACAATATGAGTTCTATTCACTTGGCTGCTAATCCTATTTTTCATGCAAGGACTAAACATATTGAAGTTCATTATCATTATGTACGAGAGAAGATCCTAAGCAAGGAGATTCAAATATCATATGTGTCCACTCATCAACAATGTGCAGATATTCTAACTAAAGCATTGGATGGTACAAAGCTTTGCAAATTCAAGGCTATGATTGGTTTGCAGGTAATCTTGGAAGATTGAAGACCTCAAGCATACTTGGCTTGAGGGAGAGCTGTTGGAGCAAGTCTATGACAAGCCTAAGTATTGGCTTGAGTCCCACAAAGTCATTAAAGAAGCTTCAAAATGAAGACTATGTAAAGTTCACTTGTGAACTACCTCTTGTAACTTTTGAAGAGTTTACTTAATGTAAAAGTAAGAGAATCTTAAGTGGTTGAGCCCACATGATCAAGAATGGAAAGAGGAGCCACGAATTCGTGATTTGTGGTAGGTAGAGAATCAAATCAATCATTGATTGATTGGAGAGTGATTGAGGGAAGTTAGCCTCCCAAACTCAACTATAAATAGATGGCAGTTTTAGTCGTGGTTAGAGAGACCTATGTGAAGACCTCCAAGAGCTGAGCTTTATGCCATATCAAGGTGTGATTACAAGGCACACATATGTATCAGTAAGTCATTGTATTGTACAAGCAATATACTTTCATTTTCATGATTATTTGAGTTCATCTTTCCATGTTCTTGTGATGTGTACTACTCACTGCCATTACTTCAGTTTTTCTCAGTCAGCTTGCGGAGATTGTTTCTCTGCACTTGGTTCATCATTTTCAGTGATTTAACTTGGTAAAGTTAGATCTATAAGGCTACTATATGCTCACAAATTTTCATGTCATTTGGATGTTGGAATCTTCAGTTATGTTCATTTGAAGTCAACAGGGTATGTTCATCTTCACTTCTCTGTCAGGTACCCGACTTTTTCAGTCCTCTTGTCAGAGTCATTTCTCAGTGTTTACTCATCCAAATTCAGTGATTTCAAGCTTGTTGGATTCAGCTTACTGTCTAGTATAAGCATACAAATTTTCATGATCATTGGATTCTTACATCTTGAGTTATGTTAATTTTTCTACTCACTGGTCTATTTTTGTAGCAGCCCGTGAAAATCGGGATGATGTCATCACTTGTTAAAAGTCATTCTCAGTGTGTGGTTTGTTATTTTTGATGAGATTACTCTCTAAAGTTAGCTCTTTAAGCTACCTAGCCTTCCCCAAGAGGAATTAATCTAATTGCTGCTGTGCTCAGAGAATTATGTAAAACACTGGACAGGTGTATCAACCAAGAATAGCAAGTTTTCACCTCTGAGCTAACTCCAATTTATCTGTTTTGATCTATCTTTTTGAGAGTGATCTTCCAAGGTACATAGGGTGTCTAATACATCCATTGGCAAGCTAAAAGGGCCCACCATCTACTCCTGGAGTTCATTTGGCTTGTGTAGAGCAAAGATTTTGCAACACCTCTTCATCTTCAACACATACCTATCCATCTCTTCACATAAATGAGTATGATATGATAGAGGTGCATCTAATTTTCTATCTCGCAAAGTTTTTGCTAACCATTTAGGCATAGATTTTTCCTCTTCTATAACATTTCTCTCATCAACAAGTGCATCATGTAAATCCGCATTAGAAATGGAATGATCTGTATCACACATGAAACCTATAAAGGCTAAGAAATTGCCTCATTTGTACTAGCACTAGAGTGTCCACTAACATGATCATTTCCTTTACAATATTTGCAAAACAATTTCTACTTTTTTGTTTTCTTTTGATCTCTATCATTCTGCTTTGATTGTGCAGAATTAGTAGATTGCTATTACTAGTAGAAGATCCCCATTTACCTTTTCCCTTCTGACTAGCTAGGAAAGCTTGATCTACAACACACATAATGGACTTGTTTTGCCTAGATTGATCTTCATCCAACAAAATAGAGACTAATCCTCAAATGTTAAGGCATTTGGATTACCTTTTAACATCAATCAAAGAGTATACACAAAATTCTGATATGAATTTGGAAGAACATTCAGAACAATCTGCATAAGTGAACTCTTAGGCAAGATTTCATGAACAAAAATCAACTGCTCCTTCCAATCTTTGATGTTTGTCAAAAAACTATCCAAGTGGTAAGTGTATCCTAGGCATCCTTAACTGTTCTACAAGAGTGAGTATGAGGAATAATGGCACGTTTGATAGACAAGGCTATCAATGCATGTGCTTGTGCATCTCTATCAAAGTTGCTCTACAATAGCTACAGGAGGAATGACAACACAAACAAGAACGTGAACAATGTCACCGTCTTCAACACCATCTGCATCAATTCAGTAACTGTATTTGCAGGTGTAATATGATGTTTTTCAACACCTTGCATAATATTCCATAGTCCTTTTGCAACGAATACATGATGCACCATATAAGCCCACAATGGCTAATTGGTACGGTCCAACTTATCCTCAATAGACAACATACGGAATACATCACTACTTTCAGCCATGACCACTAACTAAAATACCCTGATGTAAAAAAAATGACTATATCTTAAAAAGTTGAACAGAACTACCCTATCAAGTTCTGCTAAACCTGTAGCAGACTTTAAGGTGCTTATATTGGAGAACCAAAATCTATACATATCTTTGGCATAAAAAGACAAAATTGCCTACATAGGCACTATGATAGTGCATTCAGAGTCCAAAATGAGCTCAGGTTGTGATTTCAACATGAAAACATATTTTGAACTTCTAATTGCCCTGAGTATGATTAGCAATTTTCATGTGATTTTGAGATTGTGACCAGAGGGGTATCGACGATGCCCTAGATGAAGCGACAACCTGCTCTGATACCAATTGTTGGAGTTTGAGGTCTACGAAAGCGCATGAATAGCACAAGGAAGAAAAAGAAGCATGGAGCACAACACACAACATTGAATGTATTACGAAGACAATGTACAAAGATAATTGACCCAATAGGGTTATAGGTGTATATACAAGCCAAGGGAAAAAACCTCCTAAAGAGGGAAAAAATTGCCCTGGTATTCCAAGACTATTTACACACATTACTACCTAAACATATCAACACTTATGGATGCAAATGGAGGTGTGATTCTCTTTAAACTACTTGTAAGAAAATAACAACATAGTGGAATAGACCAATAGACAAACTTGAGAGAAAAACACAGACAAAGTTAGACATAGATTGAGAGATAGAGAACTCAAATTCTCAGTACTTCTTCCATGGATGAAATGGAGCTTTGGCATGCTTGTTTTTGTCACTTGAAGTTCAAAAATTTGCTTTACTTGCAAAAGAAGGACATGGTTATTGGTTTTACAACACTTGATTCCATTTAAAAGCATGCATGTGAATGTTGCATTTTTGGAAAATTGCATCGTGGTTCTTTTCCAAAAGATAGTCATACACACTCTACAAGAAAATTGCAGGTTGTTCATAGTGATGTATGCGGTTTCATCAAGACTCCATATTTTACAGAGCATGATGTTACTTGCCATACATGGGTGTATCCTATGGAAGCAAATAATGAGGTATTTTCTTGCTTCAAAGCATTTTTAGCTATGTTTGAAAATCTTTTTGAAGACAAGTTTTTGACTCTACACACAAATTGTGGTGGTGAATACATATCACATGAGTTTATTGCTTTTCTTTGTGAAAGAGGAATTTCACACCAATTTAGGGTGCCATATACACCTTAGCAAAATGGTGGCCTGAGCGTAAAAATAGAAAACTCCTTGAAATGGCATGATGTATGATTAAAGGAAAGCACCTTCCTAACAATTTTTGTATGAAAGTGGTTTTGTGTGCAAACTGTTGATCCTTGCCCCACAAAAGCATTGAGATTCATCACTCTTATGAGGCTTGGAATAGCAACCTATAGTGGTGACATCGAGTTGTGAAGTATAGAGGAGTTTTTATAGATGTACTGGAGTGTATATGGTTAAGATGCCCATTAATGGATCTTTGCATGGAGTTTGATGCTGCTATGCATATTCTCGCTAATAGTGAGAGTGCATTAGCAATTGCACAAAATCTAGTGTTTCATGCATAGACCAAACATATTGAGGTGCATTATTGTTATGTGAGAAAGTGCCTTCATGTAAAAGATATTGATTTGGTATATGTGCATACAGAAGATAATGTGGTAGACATATTCACCAAAGCTCTTCCATGAGAAAAGTTTGAAGCTTTTCGCAAAGCTTAAAGCTTTTTGCCTAATGGGGCCTGATCTGTCACTCCTTGTATGTGTTCACATCACTCGCTCCATGGGATTCATTACACTTATATTTTCCTCAAGTAGCTTTGATGTGAACCTTTTCCCTTTACACATGCACTTCTACATACAGCCAATTATGGTATCAGAGTATGTTCAAATGCTTCTCAAGTTTAGGTTTTTTGCATCACAGCATGTGTGCACTTTTGACAACACAAGTTGACTTTGAAGCATAGAACAATGATTTTTGGTAGCCAAGAAGCATTTCCACTTATTGCACTACCACAATTTAGAAGCCATTCATGTAGTTAGAATCACCTTTAGAGTGATGAATTGTGAGCTAAAATTTCAACATTCATTTCAACTTTCATTTAACTAGAGTCTTATCACATTCTTGTTCTTCAGTCAAATGGAGGGCAACAATGAATTGTTTGGCTCTCTTCAAGGTGAAGATAAGATTGATGGGACCAACTATGCAATGTGGTCTTACATGATGAAACATGTTCTTGTTGCAAAAAAACTATGGAACATAGTGGCAGATGTAGATCAAAGACGTGCATGTTCTTCTACCTCATAGTCTACTATCACAGATGGAGCTTCTTCATCAACGACAATGATTATGTGTTCTCCATCGAAGTAAGAGCAACATAGATGGGATGGAAAAGATGCTCAAGCTCATGCATTGATTGCGCTTTCCATGAAGGGTCATATAGTTCCACACATTTGGTCATGTTCTATATCAAGACAGGCATGGGACACACTTCTTTATATGCCGTGCATAATGAAGCACATGTTGCATACTTCAAGAACCATCTTGATGATATATGTATGGCTAAAAATGAGTCTATGGATGTTTTTGTGATGCACATCATGGACTTTAAAGAGCAATATAGATAATGCCTTGGTGGATCATACTTCTTCCATGGCTCAAATGGAGCTTTGACACACACTACAAGAAAATTGGAGCTTGTTTAGAGTGATGTATGTGGTCTCGTCAAGACTCTTTCTTTTGGGAAGCATGTATACATTGTTATCTTCATTGATGATGCTAGTCTCCATATGTGGGTGTATCCTATGGAAGCAAAGAATGAGGTATTTTCTTTCTTCAAAGCATTTTTAGCTATGGCTGAAAATTTTTCTTCTAGGAAGCTTTTGACTCTACGCACAATTTGTGGTGGTGAATACATGTCACATGAGTTTACTGCTTCTCTTTGTGAAAAAGGAATTTCACACCAATTCACAGTGCCATATACACCTCAACAAAATAGTTTTGTGAGCATAAAGGTAGAACACTCTTTAAAATGGCACGATGTATGGTTAAAGGAAACTGCCTTCTTGACAATTTTTTGATGGAAGCAATCATGTGTGCAATCTATATGTTCCTGTGCCATAAAAAAAACATCACAAAATTGATGAAAAGGAAAAAAAAATGTATATTTTTTGGTTATAGTGGTGAAGTTAAGGAATATTGTTTGTACCATCCATTGATGAACACAATTATTATGAGTCAGGATGTGGTATTTGCTAAAAAATCAATTTTCCCTTTATTTAAATGCAAAAACTAGCTAACACTTAGCTCACAAGATGTGTTTGATACACTCATGGTTTTTTTTCAAAGTGGAGCGATTGACTATGGCCATGTAGACCAACCAACTCATGCTCAATTGGAAAAAGAATTCCATAAAAAATGTAGAGAACTTGGGCCAAACATGGCTGAAGCTTTTTAACCAAACATCATTTGAACTATTGGAAATTTCTAGCCACATATGGCTGAACATTTGCATCAAACTATGGTTGAAAATGAGCATGAAATTCAGCCCACACATGATATACATGTTGATGATTTATTACATAATGAACACATGTCTATCAAGAGTGCACAAAGTATGCAAAAGTAATTGAAACAAACTTTGCAAGGTAGCAGATTGAGTGCACCTTTACTCTGCATAACAAGATCAAGCTCTTGCCATGCATCAAGTATTTTTTTGAATTATTCTCTTATTGCCACAACATGTAATGAAAAGACACTTACTTTTGAAGATGCATATGAAGATCCACAATGGATGAGCGTTATGCACTCTGAAATGGACTCCATACATAGGAATGGTACTTGGGAGTTATGCGAATTGTTAAAAGGAAATAATGCCATTGGTACAAAGTGGGTTTATAAGATTAAGAGAAAGTTAGATGGTAGCATTTATCTCTACAAAGATAGATTGGTTGCCAAAGGATATGCTCAACAATATCGCATTGATTATGAGAAAACGTTTGCACCTACTTCACACATAACTACCATTTGTATTGTGGAAAGTAAATAAGGTGGACATGAAAACAACTTTCTTGAATGATGATTGGCAACAAGAGAAGCAGCCTCCTGGATTTTTCATGAAAGGGAAAGATCATATGATTTGTCACTTGGATAAAGCCTTCTATGTTCTCAAGCAAGCTCCACATGCATGGTATGACAAAATTGATAAGCACTTGATTGCTCTTGGCTTCACATGTAGTCCAATTGAAAGCACACTCTATATATGCAAAGATGGGGCTCATCTTACAATGCTTGTTCTTTATGTTGATGACATACTCTTGAATCAGTCATGTGATGAAAAACTTGACATTTTTATGGTTTACTTATAGCACCAAGCAAAGTATGTTGAAAAATCATTGAAAAAGTATTTTGCGTTTCCTTGTTAGGCATATTAGTAAAAATCATTACAGAATTCCGAATCAATAAAAACCATTCAAAAATATATGTTTTTATTGTCCATCATGATAGAACCTTTGCATCGTGATAAATACTATTTATTGTGACAGACAGAGCCCCTGATAGTGTTCATCTATGTGTAAGCATGCTAATGTGCTTCTAACTCACTCAATTCCACTTGCTCATAGTCATCACACCATGCTCACATCTCCATGGATTCACATTTACAAGGTTGATCTTCTCACATTGGTACTGCCATTGCGCTAGAATGACACCAAATTTGGTGGCATTGTCGGGGAGCGTGATTTGAGGATGAGTGTGTGATGGTATGACGTAGAGTCTTGACATTGGAATTATAGGTAATTAATCAATTTCATTACTTTTATAATCCCCATCATCATCCCTACAATCTCTACTCACCTCCTACCTGTAAGACAATAGTTACACAATATAACACAGGAGCAATAGCAGAGAAGATAATAGATATAGGAGAATCTCAATAATTTTCTACTAGCACCAAGTACAAAGATGATGGCGTTGTCCACCCGTGCGCTCTCAAGGTAGAGCTTAAATGGTGATCTAGACAACTCTAGAACGGGAGATACAAGGTAGAGGTATGCTGGCTCAACTCAGTGTCTCAGGTAGTGCAGAAGTCATGTATATATAGGATCATGGGTGGCCTGCCATGGACGGCTATACATGGGCAGTAGAGCATGGGCGGCCACCGCCTGCATAATTGCCATACACGGCTTAGACTGGTTGAACCGACCTAACAAATATAAATGATTTCTGACTCCGATAGGGAATATTCCATGGAATATTCGGTCCGAGGGCGCTGCCCCCGGACCCCCCAGCCAGGGGGCCCGCTGGCCCCTTGGACCCCCCAGCCAGGGCTGCTCACCGCTGCCCCGAACCCCACAATTGGGGACCCTGGTAACTCCCTTTCCTTATAATACCTTACATGGTCCAATATGACCTTCATCCAACATGCAAGTTGGGATTCCCATCAATTGGGTAATGCACGCTTGGCTTCTCCTCATAAAGGGGGCCTTACAAAATGTGCATACAATCATGAGGGGTAGACATTGATCATATACTAACACCCCCCCTCAATGTTTACCGATGATAAATCAAGTAGGTCTCGGTCCTATGCCCATCTGTTGAAGATGCCTGTTGAGCTGCTCTCTTCCAAGTGCTTTAGTGAATATGTCAACACAATTTGCCTCTTTTGGGCAATATTCTAGCTCCACAATTTCATCTTCAATTAACACACGAATGTAATGGTACTATACTTCTATGTGCTTGGTGCGAGCATGAAATACTGGGTTCTTTGCAATAGCCATACAACTTTGATTATCACACTTGAGTAGAGTTGGCATATTTGATGGAAAGCCTAGATCTGCAAGAATTCTCCTTAACCAGACTGCCTCACAAGAAGCAAAACAAGCTGCTTTGTACTCTACTTCAGTGGAGGAGAGTGCGAGAGTTGGTTGCTTCCTACTTACCCAAGAAAATATTCCTGAACCAAGTGAGAAACAATATCCAGAAACTGATTTTCTAGAATCACAATCTCCAGCCCAATCTGAATCACAATATCCTTGGAGTGTATCACCTGTGGTATACAAAATACAAAAATCCAAGGTTCCTGCAATGTACCTTAGAATTCGCATTCCAGCATTCCAGTGACTCTCCTTAGGTTTGTTGGAAAACCTGCTTAACACTCCAACAGCATAGCAAATGTCTGGTCTAGTGTTGCACAGAAAAATAAGACTTCCAACGAGCTTCCTATACTTCTTAGCATCTACATCAGGCATGTTATCATCCATAGATAGCTTATGATTTACCTCCATAGGTGTGCTAGTTGGTTTGCAGTCCATCATTCCAAATGCCTTGAGAATTTCTTTGGAATATTTTTGTTGTGAGATGAAAATGCCATCCTTCCTTTGCCATACTTCAATTCCCAGACAAAAATGGAGTAGACCTAAGTTTGTCATTTCAAACTCAGTTCCCAAGCTGATCCGAGTTTGATTGATGAGTTCCTGATGATCTCCTGTAATGATCAAATCATCTACATATACAATGACGACAACTAGCTTGCTATCCCTTTTTGTTACATACAAGTTAGCATCAGAAGTACTTCTTTCAAAACCCATGTTTTTGAAAAAATTATCTATCCGTTGGTACCAAGCCAGTGGAGCTTGTTTAAGTCCATACAAAGCTTTCTTCAACCTGCAAACTTTATCTTCTGAATTGGGCACCTCAAAACCTGGTGGTTGAGATACATATACCTCCTCCTTGAGGTGACCATTAAAAAATGCAGATTTGACATCCATCTGGAAAATAGGCCATGACTTTTGTGCAGCTACTGCAAGTACCGTCCGAATAGTTGTCATGCGTGTTGTTGGTGCAAAAGTTTCTTGAACATCAAATCCTTCAATCTGTGAAAAACCCTGTGCAACTAATCGTGCCTTATACTTTTCTAATGTTCCATCAGCTTTATACTTAGCTTTCCAAATCCATTTAGTACCTATTACCTTCTTCTTTGGCGGCAAGTTGACTAGATCCCATGTATCCTTTTTGAGTATACTACCATACTCAGACTGCATTGCCGCTCTCCAACTTGGATCATCAATGGGCTTCTTCAATGGTGGTAGGTTCCTTTATCGAACCCATGATATCTGCCATTAGAGCCATGTTAACAATGTGTTAGAGGCTCTTCTTTGCTCCTCTATTCTCTTTGATCTTCATAATCCATCCGATGATGATTCTGGTACATCTACATGTGATTGTGATCATCAAAGAGCTGTTGTGCCCACTTCCGTAGTGGCTTACGCTGTGCAGCTACAACTGGTTGGCTTTTTATTGAGGAAATTTCTCCATCAGATGTTTCCTCCTCCTCAACTTTAACCTGTCTTTTGATAGGCACAAGGTGAGATATTTCTCCATTTGATGAGATAGTAGATTTACCTTTATCTTCTACTAAGTGTGGTCGTTCATCAAACACCACATCTCGGCTGACAAAAATCTTCCTTGCCTCAGGATCCCACAACCTGTATGCTTTAGAATCTTCACTATATCCTAGGAAGACACACTTTTTGCTTTTTGAATCCAACTTTGATCTTGTTGAATCAGGAATATGTGCATAACAGAAACAACCAAAAATTCTGAAATGCAATACTGAAGGCTTTTTACCAGAATATGCTTCTTGAGGAGTCATCCCCTTCAGTGCTTTTGTGTAGCTTCGATTGAGGATGTAGACTGCTGTATTGACTGCTTCTACCTAGAATGAATTAGGCATGTCTTGAGCCTTCAACATACAACGAGCCATTTCAACTACTGTCCTGTTCCTGCGCTCAACAATGCCATTTTGTTGAGGTGTATGAGCTGTGGTAAGTTGCCTTTTCACACCATGCTCCTTACAGTAATTGTTGAATTCTGTTGACAAGAATTCACCTCCTCTATCTGTTCTAAATTTCTTCAGTTTCCTTCCTGATTCATTTTCTACATACTTATGCCATGTTTTAAATTTTTCAAAAGCATCAACCTTCTCTCGAATGAAATAAACCCACATCTTTCTACTATAATCGTCGACTAACAACAAAAAGTAGAAAGATCCTCCTAAAGCAGGTGTAGACATTTTACTGCAGAGATCAGCATGTACCAACTCTAGAGGAGCTTGAGATCGATTGCTGGTCTCTCTTGGAAATGCCTTTCGTTGTTGCTTGCCCATCATACAAGCTTCACAAGGTTCCTGCAACTCTGAAAATGCAGGCAAATGAGCAACCATCCCTGTTCTTTGCATCTCCTTCAAAACTGCAAATCCGAGATGCCCAAATTGTTGGTGCCATAACCTGCTTACATCTTTATCTTCTGTAGCAGTTAAAGCACTTAACTCATACAAGTTATCCCGTCGTATCCCTTTACCTACAACATTACCTGATGAATCCATGATTTCTGCACCACTCTTATTGAAGTGAACTTCAAGTCCACGATCTGTTATTGCAGAAACTGACAACAAATTTCTTTTGAGTGTAGGTACATAGAGAACATCGGATAACTTTTTCTCAACACCTGGAGAAGTGATAAAAGAGATGGTTCCAGTTCCTTCGGCTGGACACTTGGAGTCATTTCCCACCACTACATTGATGGATTCCCGCAGAGGCACTAGGGAACTATACCAATCCTTTTTACTGGTCATATGTCGAGAAGCTCCACTATCTAAAATCCATGGTTCATCAACACGAGCTTGAGCAGATGAACATACCTCTTCAATAGCTACCCAAAGTTCGAGCTCTGTGTTGTTTGCAGACTCTTTGTTCTTCCATGATGATTTTATAGTCCCATTCCGTTCATCAGCTTGCTTCTTCCTGCAATCCTTGATGGCATGGCCTTTCTTTTCACAATAGAAGCAACTTCCTGTGAACTTTTTCTTCTTTGGCTTCTTCTTTGATACATCAGAAGAGCCTTTACCTTTTGCATTTGCTGAAAATGCAGCATCACTTGTGCTTTGCCAATTCCTCAACCGCATCTCTTCTTCTAAAAGCATAGCACAAAACTCTTCAAATGTGAGGGGAGTTGGTCTTACCTGAGTGTTAAGGGCTGTTAGTAATCCATCATACTTTGTCGGAAGAACACGTACACATCTTCAAGCCAGCTCTTCTGGTGTTATAACAACACCAACTGCAGCCAATTGGTCTTGAAGATGTTTTATCCGTTTGATAAAATCTTCAGCCTTTTCAGAATCAGAATGCTTTTCATTTGCCAACTGATTTTCTAAATTTTGTATCCTAGTGTGGTTCTTGGTCTCATATTGTCAAGCCAATATGCCCCAAGCCTCATATGCTTTAGTAGTATGTTGAACTAAAGTAAGCACAGAATCACTTACATTGGTGACAATTGCACATAATGCATCAGCATTCCGCCTCTTCCAAGCTCGTAGAAGATCTGGATCTGGCTGAATCATCAATCTTGACTTAGCTGGATCTTCAACTGGTATAGGCTCTGGATCCATTCCCATCGGTCCCATGACAGTGTCAAGTAATTCATAGGAGTCCAAAATTGCAGAAATTTTGAACTTCCAGAGTGTATAGTTGGATCCATCCAGCTTCCCTTCAGTGAATGCAGGTGGATGAATTCAAATAGGTGCAGCATTAACATTAGCTGAAGCACCAAGACCAGTGTTCGACCATGAAGCCATCATGTAATCACTCGAATAATCTACTTATATTCTAGTATGCTAGTAGGCTAAAATAGTGATACTTCTCAAGCTATTCGAACCTTACGGCTCTGATACCATGTAAGACAATAGTTACGCAATATAACACAGGAGCAATAGCAGAGAAGATAACAGATATAGGAGAATCTCAATAATTTTCTACTAGCACCAAGTACAAAGATGATGGCGTTGTCCACCCGTGCGCTCTCAAGGTAGAGCTTAAATGGTGATCTAGACAACTCTAGAACGGGAGATACAAGGTAGAGGTATGCTGGCTCAACTCAGTGTCTCAGGTAGTGCAGAAGTCATGTATATATAGGATCATGGATGGCCTGCCATGGACGGCTATACATGGGCGGTAGAGCATGGGCGGCCACCGCCCGCGTAATTGCCATACACGGCTTAGACTGGTTGAACCGACCTAACAAAGATAAATGATTTTTGACTCCAACAGGGAATATTCCCTTTAGCGTCGCGCGGAGGGCGCTGCCCCCGGACCCCCACCAGGGGGCCCGCTGGCCCCCTTGGACCCCCCAGCCGGGGCTGCTCACTGCTGCCCCGGACCCCACAATTGGGGACCCTGGTAACTCCCTTTCCTTATAATACCTTACATGGTCCAATATGACCTTCATCCAACATGCAAGTTGGGATTCCCATCAATTGGGTAATGCACACTTGGCTTCTCCTCATAAAGGGGGCCTTACAAAATGTGCATACAATCATGAGGGGTAGACATTGATCATATACTAACACTACCTCCATCTCCTTCATCACAAATTTTTTTCCTCTTGGGTAATGTCTCAATCTCCCATCTAATTCCCCTCATTTCACTTGTGTGAGAGAGCAAGAGAGCGATTGTATGCACTTTGCTTTATATGTTTGTGAGCACCTTTGGGAGCTCTCAACTTCAGCATGGAACCCAAGATGACAACCTCTATCTATCATGAGAGACTAAAAATTTTGGTATTTTGTGTTTGCATGTTACGCATATTAGATGTAAGATACCACATTGATTTTTCCAAGCAAAAAAAGATGTGTAGGTAATAATGAAATTTTATGTTTAGGATATTGTGATCATGACTACAAAAAATTGTAGCAATAAGTTTTTACATTCTCTCTCTAGAAAGTTATTGCATGAAATTTGTGTGTTAAATCTGAGCATGAAGATGAAGGAATCAAAAAAAGTGTTGTATGAGAGAAAGGGAGAGTACTCTTAGTAGAAAAACTTTACATGATTGAATTTTTTGTAGTTCCTATGTTTTATGTCTCATTTGGTTGCATAAAGATAGGTTAACAAAGAGATTTTTCATGTTTTTTCATATCTCTACAATTTTTGATTTTGCAAGACTCAAAAGTGATATTTGGATGCGGATTTGGACCTAAGGCATCTCTAACTCTATTGTGTCTCAGAAGCTTCAGCTAATTCCTCACCATTTTTGAGTTACAAGACTAAAAAAGCGCCGTTTTAAGATTCATGTTCATAGAGAAGCCTTGATTCATCTTATTCATGTTCGTGGATTTAGAAAACGCACATGGGTATGCGGATTTTTTTGGGTGATTGATATGAGTGTGAGTGTGTTGCAAGGATTGCCTCTATTTTTACAGGTACAATTCTTGAGGTGGACATGAAAAGTAGATGCATGTGTGGTCTGGAAGTCTTGCATGAGACATGCAAAAAGATGCTATCTTAGAGCATGCAAATTCTAGGAGCGCATGTCTAGGAAGGCATAAATGGTCATGCACTAGTGGAAGGGGGATCCAAAGATGAAGATTGAGAGCTAGGGAGATTATGGTTGTGCATTGATCATGATTGTTTTCTATTTTGTGATTGAGATTGCGATTGTGATTGCTATTGGGATTGAGATCAGCTCGGGGTTGGTTGGGTGGACGAGGCTTCACATTGAAGCTATTTGATAGATTTTGTAATGTTGATCAAAATTGCTTGTAAATATGCATAGATAATAAAGTTCTATCTCTCTCTTCTTGTTTTGCACATACTTTATTTTTTCTTCCTTATATCTTGTTGTGCCGAATTCTATTATTCTGTGTGGGATTGTGATTGAAGATTAAGAGACTTGCTACATTAGAAAACACTATTAGAGAATTCCAAATCATTAAATATAGTTGAAAAATCTTCTTTTACTGTCCATCATGACAAAACCTATCCATCCTAATAGATACTATCTATCATGATAGACGTACCCCTGGTAGTGACCGTCTATCATGATAGACATGTCCATCGCAATAGAAACACCATGAAGGATGATAAACATCATAAATCATCTATCAAGATAGACCTATCTATTACAATTGGCAAGGCCCCATGATAAACCCATCTATCTATACAAACACATCTTTATCATGATACATAGAGACCATGACATATGATAGATGACACATGACGAATAGCATCTATCATGACACACATGTCTACCACAATAAACCTAATCTAGCACAATAGAAGACCATCCATAATAGATATCTTCTATCACAGTAAACTTATCTACTAGGACATACATGTCTATCGCAACAGACCAAGTCTATCACCATAGATAGACAAACTCCATGTTTGTTTGAGTTTTTAAAATTTTGATCATATTTAGTTTAACTTTTGGGATTTTTATAGAGATTTGGAACTCTTTGAAAGGCTAAAGCAAGATACCAATGTAGTGTGAGCTTCAGAGCAAATGTGTTGGGCATCTGAGCAATATGATGTCATGGACAAAGGAAACCATCATAAACCTCAGCTTCCGTGTGACTTCTATATCTCATGATTTTTTTAGAATTTGGAGAAATCAATGCTTCGATTCCATTCTAAACGTGCCAAAACCCTAAGATCAAATGTCTTCTTACTTGATTATGACATCCAAAGATAATCTTTCGAATTGATGACATCATCAATTTGTAACCACCTTTGATGAACTACCCTTGAAAACCTATATAAGGAGTGGTTGACAACATACATACTCAGTCTTACCAATACCAGTCTTGGGAGCTCAAGGAGTCATGACCATCAAGTAAGAACTCTCCAAGTTCTAGTTCTAGTTCCTGCCTTGTTCCTTGTTCTAGTCTTGTCTAGTCTAGTTCTTTGACATCTAGCACTATCCTCTTGTAATCTCATAGTACGAGATCTTGTCTAGTTATTTCTTGTATCTAGATCATCTCCTTCAAGGGAGTTCTTGTAACCTAGAGATCTTGCTTCAAACCTATTAGTCTTGGGTTGTGGGATGTCTTGTATGAGTTATGTATTCTTGTATCAATTTCCCTACATGGGTGTTCTTGTAATCAGAAGTGTATTTCCAAAACTATAGTTAGAGAGCACAATCTAGTGCTCCCCTTTGGCAAGACTAGCTTCTATCCAAGACCAAGCATCATGGAGAAGGCTTATGAATAGATTATATTCATCACTTTAGAGTCTCCAACAAGTCTAGGACGTAACTCATCGATAGACACAAGTCAAGATGGGACATCCGATGCATGTAGGCACAATCCTCCAAGAATTACAAGAAGGAATCAACAATCCTCAAGCAAATCACGGGAGTATTCAAGTGAATCAACAAGCTAGTACATCCTTCATAAAGGAAACCAAGATTTGCATGCAAAAAATTTTTGATGGAGATCGCACGAAGTTTTGTAGGTTTCTCCAGCAAGTTAAATTGTACATCCATATGCAACCTAATAGATACCCTCACAAGGCATCCAAGGTTGGGTTTATTGGAACCTTGCTTTGTGGCCAAGCATTATCATGGTTTGCTCCAATATTGGAGAAGAACATGGCAGTACGTCATGACTATAAGGGGTTTCTTCGAGAACTTACCACCACATTTGGAGATGTAGACACAATTCGAGTGGTAGAAACAAAACTTTGAAAGCTATGTCAAGGTAACCACCCTCCCTCTACCTATGCATTATAATTTAGGCAATTGATTTGTGATCTCGCTTGGAATGAAGATTATTTCATAAGCCAATTTAGATGGGGTTTAAGAGATGATGTGAAGGACCTTATACTCATGATGCCAGAGGTTAAGACATTGAATGAATACATCACGCAAGCTATTCAATGTGATAGCCAAATTTTTGAAAGGAAATAAGAAAAACAAGTAGAAGGAAGACCTCACCAATGGAAACCCTTCCAACCCACTCCTAAGATGAGTCTATGCCTGAACCTATGCAATTAGATGTAACTAGGTTCCAACCTCTGACACCACAAGAGATACAGAGAAGGAGAGAGAACAAGTTATGCCTCTATTGTGGAAACCCTGGACATACTGCACTTAATTGTCCTAACAAGAGTGTTATCATTGGAACGCCCTGGTTAAAGAAACATAATCTAGACATTAATTAAAGAATGAAATCACCTGTCAAGATATCTAGAAGAACTTGACATATGTCATAGCCAAAGCCTTCATACATGCAATAAGGAAGGAAGCGACATAAATGATCTATGCCATATCAACTCAAGAGCCCAAGAAAGATGATTTAGTGAATCTACCTAACCAATACCAAGATTTTGAATATGTTTGTGAAAAGAGGAATTCAAATATCCTCCTAGAGCATAGACCTTATGATTGTGCCATAGAACTTCAATAGGGAGCACAACCAACCTTCTGACCATTCTATAGACTATCCCTAGAGGAACTTACAGAATTATGCAAGAATATTCATGAGAATCTTGCCAAGTGATTTATCAAACACTCGAAGTCTCTTGCAGGAACCCCTATCCTATTTGTAAAGAAGAAGGACAAGACTTTTCGAATGTGCATAGTCTATTGTGGGTTGAATAAAGTCACAAAAAAGAACAGATGCCCTCTACCAATTATATCAAAGCTCTTGGAACACTTGAAAAAGCAAAATTCTTCACGAAGATTGACCTTCAAGGAGCCTACAACCTTGTTAGGATAAGAGAAGGAGACGAATGGAAGACAACATTTCAAAAAATGTATGAGCATTTTGAATATGTAGTTATGCCATTTGGTCTCACGAATGCTCCAATTGTATTTCAACATATGATGAATGATATCTTTTGAGAGTATTTAGATGACTTTGTGTTAATATATCTCGATGATATCTTGATATTGTCCAAAAATCTATAGGATTGTGAATATCATGTAAAGATAGTCCTAGAGAAACGAAGAGAAAAAGGGTTATATACAAATTTGGAGAAGTGCTATTTCCATCAGATAGAAGTGGAGTTTTTAGGGTACACTGTATTAGAGAAAGGAACCTTTATGGACCCTAAGAACATCAAGACAATCCTTGATTGGAAACCACCTTCTTGTGTTTGAGGAGTACAATGTTTTCTGGGATTTTCCAATTTCTATAGTATATTCACTAGAGATTACTCCAAGATAGTGACACCTCTTACCAAGCTTATAGGAAACTCCAAATTCTCATGGGCTGAAGAAGGAGAAAAAGCCTTTTAGACCTTGAAATCAACATTCACCACTCCTCCAATTCTAGTTCATCTTGATTCTAGCAAGCCCTTCTTCCTAGAAACAAAAAATTTCACCCTAGGGACCATTCTATCCAAATATGGAGATGATGGACACCTACACCCAATTGCATATCACTCAAGGAATTTTCTACTCCAGAGATGAATTATGAAATCCATGATAAAGAACTTCTTGCATAGTGTATTCATTTGATACCTGGCATCACCATCTAGAAGGAGAAGCTCATAAAGTTATTGTGTAATAGATCACAAGAACTTATAGTATTTTATGACTGTCTGCATCCTCAATAGAAGGCAATCTCGATGGACTAGATTTTTATCCACGTTTGACTTTGTCATCACATACTGTCGATGATGTCAACAATGCTAGTCAGATGCCTTTTCCAGAAGGTCTTACCTTGCACCAAAGAAGGATGAAGAGGCCTTTGAACAACAAGAGAGCGTATTACTAAAGCCTAAAGATCTTGCAATGTTAAGAAAAAAACTCAAGAAGGAAAAGTCCAAGAAGTAAATGAATTTCACGAAAAGGATGGGATATTATTTCTTGGTATTCTAAGGTTTGAATACCATATGTTGGAAGTGGGAGTGGGCCACAATAATAATAAATCACAGGTTCACATGGTCTTTCAATAGATGAACCTTAACATACACACCTTAATACTAAAAAATAGATGAGTGAGAGATGGAGAGAAAATAGATGAGATTTAAAGTGTAACAGTAAGCTATGAGGCTGACCTAGACTATCTATATATGAATGTCAAATTATGATGTGTGAATATGATATAAACTAACAATATCTATACCTAGGTAGATGTAGGAACTAGATACAAGAGATTTTGTGCATAAGAGGTATGAAGAGTGTGTGTGTGAGAATATGGAGAATAAGAATAGTTTAGAACTATTGTACAACAAACCCAAATTCTCATTAACCTAAATTAGAAATGTGTGACCTAGCAAGTAAGAATGGAAATAGACTTGCTACTCAGTAACTCAACAACTGATGCTAATGGTAAGTTGACACGATCTCCTCCAGATAATCACTAGGATGTAAGACACAACTCCTCAAAGTGTATGTGAACACTCCCTCCAAGAGGGACTCCAAGCTCTCCTCCTTGCATTGAGCTTGAAGCTTGATCTTGAGAAGATTGAGCAATTTCAAATAATGAGCATGAACTCCTTATATAGTATTGTGCTCCCTTCAAAGGCACAACTAAAAGCAACTCAAACCTAACAAATCAATTGCGAAAAACATATCGCAAAAATCAATGACAAAGATTGCGATCAGGAAAGCAAAAGCACTATTTTGAAATATCTCCACCAAATGAAAATCTCTTCACTATTGTCCATCGGTATTGAACCCATGCCTTATGTATGAGAGAGATTGTCTTATCCAACACGTTGGAGTTCTTCTCTTGTACAAGACCTATAGAAAACCATTCATATGGCTAAAATGTGAACATTTTTGAACAAATGGGACATTGTTTCTAACAATCCCCCCTTCAATGTCACAATGGTACAAGGAGGAGAACTTGGAGGCCCTCTTGGAGGGAGTGTGCACATACACTTGGAGGAGTTGTGGTCTACATCTCGGTGACTATCTAAAGGAGATTTTTCTAGCTTACCATCAACATCAGTTGCTGAGTTACTATGAGTAGCAAGTCTATTTCTGTTCTTACTTGCTAGGTCACTCATTTTTTATTTAGGTTAATCGGAATTTGGGTTTGCTCTACAATGGTTCTAAACTATTGTTATTCTCCATATTCTCTCTCTCTCTCTCACACACACACACACACTTCATACCTCTTAGGCACACAATCTCTTGTATCTTGTTCCTATTTCTAACTAGATACATATATTGTCAGTTTGTATCATATTCACACATTGTAATTTGACATTTCACTCATCTATTTTGAGTAGTAAGGTGTGTATGTTAAGGTTCATCTATTGGAAGATCCCATAAACGTGTGATTTATTGTTATTGTGGCCCACTCCTGCTTCCAACATATGGTATTCAGACCTTAGAATACCAACATTTTGTATCAGAGCATAGTTGAGATACACCCTTAACAAGATGAGTGACTATAGACTTGAGAATGAAAACAAGCTTGAGGGCATGTCTAATTATCCAATGTGGAGTTTTATGATGATGAATCTGTTAGTATCAAAGGACCTAAATATTGTCAATGGCACTTATCCAAGGCCAATACAAGTTGGAGAAGATGTTGCTTCATCTTCTAGAAGACCTACTATTCCTATTTCTGCTCAACAGGAGGTTAGTGACGAAGAAGAAACTCTTTCATCATCAGGAGTCCATACTACTATGAGATTACTTCCTATAGAAGAGCAATCCAGATGGGATTCAAGGGATGCTTTAGCACTTTAATATATTGCTATAGGAGTTAAGAGGCATATTATACCCCAAATCAGGTCTTGCAAAACCTCTTGTCACGCTTGGTTGGAGTTAAAGAATCTCTATCAGAGTAGAAACCTTGTTAAGAAAGCTCATCTAAGGAGATAGCTAGCCAACACAAGGATGAAAGTTGGTGAATCAGTTTAGACACATATTTTGAAGCTCAAAGATTTATGAGATCAGTTATTCAATTTTGGAGTCAACATTTAAGATGAAGATATGGTAAATATACTTCTAAACTCACTTCCATCTACATATTGTGCTTTTTTAACTTCTTTATCTCTCTCTACAAGAAATAGAGAAATTTCGTTTGAAGAGCTACAATTCCTATTACTTCAAGATGAAGATAAACAAAAGGTAATGGAAGAGAATGATGAAGGCATGTTATCATCAAAGGGAAAGAAGAAGAAGGAGATAAAGAAGGAGCAGAAGAGTATGCAATCCAAGAAGGAAAGTAAGACTTCTAATTCAAAGTCTTCTAGTTCTACCCCTAATGCTTCCTCTACACCTAAAGAAAAAATCTTCAATTACATCTAGTTCAAAGAAAGGAGTATGCCATTATTGTAAGAAGCTAGATAGTTTCGTCTTGAAAGGTAGATTCATATGCATGTGCTACTATTGAAGAGGCAGCTTTTGATCAGGCATTGTTAAATGCAATCTTAGATAATCCTTGGATTTTTTATTCTAGAGCTACTAAGCATATGACAGGTTGCAGAAAGGTATTTTTTGTTGAAAATTAGGTAGGCCCATAACTAATATCCCATGTCCAAGTTATCCACGATCAACAACACAGATTCCAACAATCTTCCAATATTGACGAAACATGAACATACCACATTTAATCATGCAAATGATGAGACAAAGATAGAGAGAGATTGGACAACATTTTTGATGTATGGACAAATATCTGAATATATATGAGATGTGTAACCTAATAGGTTGTAGAAGAGTGAATATGAGTGTGAGAAAGAGGAAGGATCAGTCTAAAATTTATAATCAGCAAACCCTAATCTAAACTTAGGCTATGGAAGACCCTAAGTCAGATACCTGCGTGAAAGGATCACATACTTACAAAATTAGCAAAGAATGCTAACAAGTTTGCTGTCAGAAATCCTCAAACTCATATGAACATACCTTCTCGAACACCTCATCCAAATATGCATAAAGCATACATGTACTGATTCTCTTGTACCTATGCCGAATAGGACTCCTCTTGATATGGATGCCACTGCCTCCATAAACTCTAAGTAGTACCTGTGTGCATAAAGAGAATATGTACCTGAATTCTTAACATAAGATGCAAATCTTATATTAACCTCCATCCAATCTCTTTGAAGTACACCGAAATCTTCATGTAGAAGACAATCTTCAAATACAATATGTAGATGGTTGATCCACACCACCAAGCTGCTGATGGGTAAGTTCTCTCCATAAGCAAGAGTGTGAGCACACTCTTCTCCAAGAAGAACTCCATAGCCGCTCCTCAACATGCTCCAAGATAGCACCATGGCTGCCCCATGTGCTAGGAGCACCACCTCTATTGAGGTACCAAACTTGGCATTGAACTAGGTGTAGGATGTCTAACAAAGTGACCCAAGACTCTCTTATATAGGTTTTAAAGCTCCATGCGAAAAACTCACAAAAAAGTGCTTTATTGATAATCACATCGCTTTTCAAATTGCTTTTGCTTTATTTTAAGTGAGTTTGCTTTATTTTTAAAGTTGCTTTTAGCTAACTTTAAAAATAACTTCTTGACCTAGTTTTTCACACTTTTGACTACCTGTTGAATGATCTGACAACAATTTTATGATCCTCATGCCAAGAGCTATCATATGAGGTCAAAACCCTAAATTAGTAGAAAATTAGGATTAGGGTTTTCTTCTAAATCTGATCTCTGATGATTGAATGTCATATACCATTGGAAAGATCTCTTCAAGCTCTACAAGATAGGCTCATACAAATTTTACCCATTTTTGTGACAAAAATGACTAAGTACCAAAATTAGGGTTTTTGCCCTAAATGAATTTTGGACTGATGTGACATTGTTTTCCAACATTTTCTTCCCTTTCAAACTCTTCAAGTAGAAGAGTGACCATAGCAGATGGTCATGATTTGGATGTTGTTGGTGTTGAAGAAGTGAACCTTAAGTCGAGAGCATGTGGAAATTTCACAATTTCCAATGTTCTTTACGTTTTGAGACATAAAGAAGAATTTTCTCTTTATCACTACTTTCTTGTCGGATGGTTATAAAGTAGTTTTTAAGAAAGATTAATGTCAAATCCTCTCACCTAATGAGGAGCATTATCTACTTCAAGGTGAAAACAAAAGTGGCATGTCTGTTTTGTCCAAAATAAGTCATGCTAATGTTGCTAGGTCTACTACACCTAAGGAGAACATGAAGTTATGGCATGCTAGATTTGATCATATAAGTTACAAAGCTCTAAAGCATATCAAAGATCAAGGTATGGTGGAGAGTTTTCCTATTTTTGCTTTACCAAATAACGTGGAATCATGTGAAGGATGTCTTGAAGGAAAGCTTCACAAACTACCTTTCAAGAAACATGGATACATCACGACCACTAGGAAGTTTCAGATCATACATTCATATGTCAATTGTCCGATGAGAACAGATTCTATTCAAGGTTTCAAGTATTTTGTTATGTTCATTGATGATTTCTCAAGATATTCATGGATTTATGGTCTTAAACTGAAGTTAGAGGTTTTTTCTACTTTCAAGAAGTTCTTAGCTACGGTTGAAAATGAAAGTCAGTCAAAGATCTAGATTTTGAGAAGTGATATGGAGGAGAGTACATATCTAAAGACTTTAAGTCTTTTCTTGAAGGCGAAGGTATCTCTCATCAACTCACTATTGCTTACACACCAGAAAAAAATGGCATTGCATAACACCAGATTGGGTACAATCTCCCCCCCCCACATACTTTGATGGAAAGGTCTATCAGAACATGTCTATTTATAGGTAATTCATATTACATCCTGAATAGAAGATACATGAGGGCCACACTTTAAATAACATGCTTTTGCTTTATTTACAAAACTAACTAAAAATACTATTTTCTAAAAATATTCTTCTAAATATCTCCAAAAGTATTTGAATAAATCCATGTGCGTTCACACCCTCATGGAAATGCAGCAACTAGACACACATGCGAATTAAGTTTTGAACCTCTAGATAAGTCTCTTGTCAATTTATATGCATTGTTGTTCTCTTTTTGCATCATAGTGCACATAGGACATGCAAGTTTTGTATCTTACCTAGAGTATATGCAAACTTTAGACATGGTTTGTCTTGTATGGTGCATGTATTCTTCTTGTAGGGGTAGGTAAATATTTTCTTGCAGGTTTGCAAGGAGAAAAATATAAATTGTCAGGGTGTGTAATCCCCTTTTGGTCTATTTATAGATAGATTGTGCATGTTGGCACCAATATCATGGAAATTGCTTATCATAAATTTTCTGGTTTTCAAAATTATGCCGTTATGCTGTTGAAATTTTTAGAAAAGTCATATGCATATGCATTCAATCATTCACGACATACTAAAAGTTTCTACTCGATTGAGCAAAGGCTTGTAATTTGTTTTAACCCGCTACTAATCGTTCATGGTTAATAAATCCATTGCTACTAATCATTCATGGTTAATAAATCCATTGCTACTAATCATTCATGGTTTTCCAAAAGTTATTTTATCACTTCAAGATATTCATTTTTGTAATCACTTTTGGATTGCATTTAGCTTCCAAAATAAACTTCAACCCTGCTTATCATTCACATTCACATTAAATTTCAGTTTTCCAGTTCCATGCATGTGTTTTTACATGGAACATGCTTATGATTGTTCAGTGATGGGACATATGAGTGGCCATCCATGTCTATTTTATTCTTATCAATTGAGGTCAATTGCTCGTCAACTGGTAGGCATGTTATACCTTGTGGAATATTGGAATGTTAAATGGATTTTAATGCCTTGAGGTTTTAAATGTGTTTGGTGTTTTGATTTAGCAGATGAAGATCCATGAGGGTGTGAATGTGCATGGATTTATTCAAATACTTTGGAGACATTTAGAAGAATATTTTTAGAAAATAGTTATTTTTAGAAGATAATATTTTTAGTTATTTTTGTAATAAAGCAAAAGCACATTATTTAAAGTGTGGCACTCATGTATCTTCTATTCAAGACGTGATATGGATGATCTATAAATACACATGCTTTGATAGACCTCTCCATCAAAGTATGTGGGTGAAGATTGTACCTAATCTGGTGTCGTCTCTTGTCTCTTTCTATTCTCTGAGTATTGTTGTGTGATTTTGTTTTTGTACTATCCCTTGTGTTCATGCATCTGGGGGATCCAATCATCAACAATCATTACACCTTATGAAGATTATTATGGGAAGAAGACCAATGTGATTTACTTCAAAGTTTTTGGTTCTCCAACTTACCATTAGCATCAGTTGCTGAGTTACTGTGAGTAGCAAGTCTATTTCCTTTCTTACTCGCTAGGTGACTCATTTATGATTTAGGTTAATCAAAATTTGGGTTTGTTGTACAACAGTTTTAAACTATTCTTATCATCCATATTCTCACACACGCTCTCTTCATACCTCTTAGGCACACAATCTCTTGTATCTAGTTCCTATTTCTACCTAGATACAAATTTGTTAGTTTGTATCATATTCACACATTGTAATTTGACATTCATATATAGATAGTTTAGGTGAGCCTCATAGCTTATTGTTACACTTGAAATCTCATCTATTCTCTCTCTATCTCTGACTCATCTAATTTTGAGTATTAAGGTGTGTATGTTATGTTTGGAGAGATGGATGGATACCTCAAGGAAGTGAGGTGGTACTGCTAAAACCTGCTTTGTACCTACCATAAATCACTCCATAGTTTGATAGTAGGCCCTTTTAGCTTGCAAATGAAACCAAGAAAGTACCTATGTACTTTGGAGTTGATTCTTGAAATAATTGAATCAAAACAGACTACTTAATGAATAGTTAGTGTCACAAAACTCACTATTTTAGTCCACACACCTGTTAGTTCTTTTGCTCACTACTCAGAGTATAGTAACAATTGATGAAATTCATTTTGAGGGAGCTCAATTAGCTTAGATAGCTAATGATTGCAAGTGGAATCATCTAAAATGATGAACTATGCATTGAGAAAGAAGTTTAGCAATCCAAGGCTTACCCTTGACTTTTTAGGGACTAAACAATAGATGACCAGTGAGAAATTCCATGAAGCTTTCTTCTAGATGGTTGAATCAAATACTTTGAAACTTTGATAGCATAAAGTAGACTTTAGGCTGGTTCCAAGAAGCTATAGATCGTGCAAAATGGTTGACAATTCATTGAGATATGACTAGAGAAAGTTCACTATTCTAAGTAGTCATAACAGAGAAGTAGAGAGAGATGTTCAATGAAGTATATGTATTATAACACATGATTATACAAGATCATTGGCATTGTAATGATGCTCAATGATGGTGGAATGAGTAAGCTATGGGGTAAGCTAGCCAAATCCTAAAAATGATCAAGGGAAGATCTCTCAATGAGGCACACATAGCCATGCGTTTTTACAAGCCCTTTTTATAAGTGGTTCTTCCAAATTTGAATTTTGAATTCAACATTGGCTCCATCTAAAAAGTGACTCCCCTAATTTAGGAGTTATTCTTCCATTGAAACTCATAGCTATTGTTCTTCCTAACTCCACAAGATTTTGGCTTTTATAGGATTTTCTCAAGGTATAAACCTTTCACAATGGTAAATGATCAAACAATTACAAGCTATGGTTCACATGAGTTATCAAATGCTTCCACATATAGTCTTCCATGCTAAGCCAAATGTGAAGGCTTTTATATTTGCACCAATAGCTCCCCCTCAAGCCAAACATCTTGGCTTGCATTGCTTCATTAGTCTTCAAGAATATCCTATAATGCAATCATGGTTTTGAACCTGCAAAGCTTAGTACCAAGAAATGCTTTGGTTAACAAATCAACACATTGCATATTTGTAGATACATATGCTAATTGAATCTCCTTGCTCAAGAGTTTCTGTCTAACATAGTGATAGTGGACTTCTATATGCTTGGTTCCTGCATGATAAATTGGATTGGCTGCAAGATGCAAAGAACTAGTGTTATCACCAAGGATCATAGGTGAATGAGTGTGATGTTCCAAATTTGTGTATAGAAATCTAATCCAAATAGCTTTGTGTAGCATTTGCTAATCCCTTGTATTCAGCCTCTGTTGAAGATAGAGCAACAGTTGGTTGCTTCTTTGAAGACCATGAAATAGGTTTGTCACTTGCAAAAGATAAATATCCAGAAGTACTTCGTCTGTCGTCCTTACATCCTGTCCAATCTGCATCTGAGTACACCTTTATATCCAAATTTGATGTGTATGGGAAGTGAAGTGTTTTAATTTTGTAAATCCACCTAGAACCAATTACCTTCATGGATGCTTTCTTGGGTACTAGCTCTCAAGTGTCATTCTCTTGGAGTTCTTCTATTTCTTCATCCATAGCTTCTTTCCATTCTGCTTTACTAATTGCTTCTTCATATGAAGAGGTTCTTCAAGTGATGAATCCTTAGCAAGATAAATAGAATGCTTAGTGACTAGTGAAGTATAATACCCATATTTGATTGGCTTCTTACTCTCTCTTTGTGATTTCCTTAAGGCTTGATTGGATGACTCAGGTATGTCCTCCAACCTCTTCATCTTGGCCTTGCCTTTTGATTTCCATGCTTTAAATTATTCCAAGTTTATGGTGTCGTCATCATATGATTTGATGTCTTACAATTGTGCTTGGCTCCTCCTTGGTGAGGCTTGGAAATTCTTCTTCCAAGTCATATGGCAATTTGACCTTCTTGCATTCACTTTCAAACCAAGAATCATTCTCATCAAGCACATCTCTAGTGACCATAAATCCTTTGTTGGATGGATTATAAAACCTGTATCCTTTTTTATTTATATCATACCCTATGAAGATGCATTTCTCTACCTTAGGGTCTAACTTACCTCTGATTTGAGATAGAACATGCACATAAGCAACACAACCAAATATTTTGCAATGTTCAAGTGATGGTCTCCTACCATGCCATGCCTCATAAGGGGTCATCCCATCAAGGGACTTAGATGGTAACCTGTGAATAAGATAAGTGGTAGTAGAAACACTCTCTGCCCACAAGTAATTAAGCAACCTTTTTTCATTAAGCATTGATCTAGCTCCTTCCACAATCAATATGTTCATCCTCTCTGCTACTCCATTTTGCTCAGGAGTATACCTAGTAGTGATTTCCCTTTTGATACCCCTATCTTGCAAAAATGCATCAAATTCATTGGAGAAGTACTCACCTCATCCATTTGACCTTATCCTCTTTAGGCTTCTTCCTATTTGATTTTCCACAAGTGCAAGATATTTTTTGAAACAACTGAACACTTCATCCTTATGTTTCATGAAATACAAGATAGTCCATCTACGGAAATCATCAATGAATGACACATAGTACCTCAAGCCTGAAATTGAAGGGCCCTTGCTTGGTCCCCACACATCTCTGTGGACAAGTTCTAAATAATCCTCATGCATATAACCTTTCTTTGTAAAGGGTAACATGTGTGATTTACCAAACTCACATGCACCACATTTACAGATCATATGTTTCTTGGATACATTAGGTATCCCAAGTACACATTGATCTCTACATATTTGCTTCAATGTTCTCTCACCAATATGCCCTAATCTTTTGTGCCATATCTCTAACTCAGACAAAGTTTGATCCTTATAATTATAAAGTGCAATGTTTCTAGTGTCCTCAAGCTCAAATGTAAACAATCTACTTGTTTTCTCTCCCTTTGCAATTCTTCTGAATCCATGTTGGGGGTCCTACACAAAAGCTCCAAATTTATTGAACCTTACATGCAAACTCTTTTCCACTATCTTTCCAACACTCATCAAATTCTTTGTGATACTAGGCACATAAAGAACTCTGCTCAACAGATTCCTATTCCCATAAGAAGTTTTGAAATTTCCTACCTTGACAATTGAATGCTTGGTATTTTTACCTGTCTACACTTGGTGCTTTCATCAAATTCTTTGTGATACTAGGTACATAAAGAACTCTGCTCAACAGATTCCTATTCCCATAAGAAGTTTTGACATTTCCTACCTTGATAACTGAATGCTTGGTATCATCATGTGTCTACACTTGGTGCTTTCCCTTGGGTTCATCAAGATAAAAAATGAGAGCTACATTGCCTGCTACATGGTTTGAACAACCAGAGTCAATATAGAAGAGGTGCTCATCATTCATACCTTGTTTTGAAGTCATGTTCATAACAAGAAGGGAATCTTCTTGATCCTCTGTATAATTGTTGAAGTCTTTTCTTGATTTGTATCCTCCTTGATAATTGTTGTTGTAGCCATGGTTGTATCCTTGATTATGGTTGAATCTTCCTCTTGATTGTGAGTAGCCACCTCTTTGAAATCCTCTTCCTCTCTAGTTCTTGAAGTTCCTATAGCACTCATCTATTGTGTGATTAGACAATCCACATATATTGCATGGGGAAGAGTTGAAAGGTCTCCCCCTACCTTGCTTACCTCCTTTGCCCTTTCCTCTTGAATTCCTACCTCTTCTTGCATAGTTAGCTTGAGAAGTAGTACCTTCGTCTGCAAGTTTCTTGCATTTTCCGTTATCCTTAGACTTTCCTTTATCTGTATATAGGGCAGAAGAATTGTTACCTCTTGATGGTTCTCCATTTTTGTTGAGCTTGGCTTCATGGGTAAAGAGTTGCCCCATGAGAGTGGTAAGATTAGGGATTTGCATGTCCATATAAAGATCCATAGCAGTTGTGAAAGCTTCCCACTTATCATCTACCTTGATACCATTGATTATCTATTTCACTATTTTCTCCTCTTCAATCTCCTCTCCTATGCTTGCCAATTGATCATCCACATCTTTTAACTTGGTCACATACTCTCAAACATTCTGTTTAGGTTGCTTCATTTGAACAGTAAACTGAATCCACAATTGATTTTTTCTAGCTCTTGTATTGGAAGAAAAATATGCCCAAGTCTCTTGGGAAGTTTTGCAATTCCTAATGTGAGGAAGAAGGAATTCAGAAATAGAGTTAAGTAGATATGACCTGGTTAAGGTATCTTGGGCACACCATGAGTTGAGTCTTTCTAGCTCTTCTCTTGTAGGTTGACCTTAGCTTCTGAATATGGGCATCTGCTCATCTCCTAATATGTATCCATAGAGACTCCTTCCTTGTAGATAGATCTTCATCCTCAAGGACAATGCTGGATAATTGTTCCTATCCAATTTATCAATGAAAGAAGGGAAACCAACCACTGTTGGGAGACATGGATGGATACCTCAAGGAAGTGAGGTGGTATTGCTAAAACTTGCTTTGTACCTTCCCTAAATCACTTTAGAGTTTGATAGTAGGCCCTTTTAGCTTGCAAATGACACCAAGAAAGTACCTATGTACTTTGGAGTTGATGCTTGAAACAATTGAATCAAAACACACTACTTCATAAATAGCTAGTGTCACAAAACTTGCTATTTTAGTCTGCACACCTATTGGTTCATTTGCTCAGTGCTCACAGTATCGTAAAAATTAATGAAATTACTTTTGAGGGAATTTAATTAGCTTAGATAGCTAATTATTGCAACTAGAATCATCTAAAATGATGAACTATGCACCGAGAAAGAAGTTTAGCAATCCAAGGCTTACCCCCAATTTTTTAGGGGCTGAACAGTAGATGACTAGTGAGCACTTTGATGACAATTTCTCCCAAATGGTGGAAACAAATACTTTGAAACTTTCATAGCATAAAGTAGACTTTATGTTGGTTCCAAAAAGGTATAGATCATGCAAAATGGTTGAGAATTTACTGAGATATGACCAGAGAAAGTGCACTGTTTTGAGTAGTCATAGCAGAGAAGTAGATGGAGATTTTCAATGAAGTATATGTACTATAACACATGATTATACAAGATCATTGGCATTGTAATGATGCTCAATGATGGTGGAATGAGTAAGCTATGGTGTAAGCTACTCAAATCCTACAAATGATCGAGGGAAGAGCTCTCAATGAGGTACACATAGCTACGAGTTTTTACAAGCCCTTTTTATAAGTTGTTCTTCCAAGTTTGAATTTTGAATTCAACTTTGGATCCATCTAAAAAGTGACTCCCCTAATTTAGGATTTATTCTTCCATTGAAACTCGTAGCTATTGTTCTTCTTAACTCCATGAGATTTTGGCTTTTACAGGATTCTCTCAAGGTATAAACCTTTTACTATGGTAAATGATCAAATAATTACAAGCTATGGTTCACATGAGTTATCAAATGCTTCCACATATAGTCTTCCATGCTAAGCCAAATGTGAAGGCTTCTATATTTGCACCAACATGTTAAAGTTCATCTATTGGAAGATCCTATAAACCTGTGATTTTCTATAACAACCTATTGTATATCCCTCCAAGAAAGCCTAGGATCCAAGTACTTTAGCAACATCATGACAACCTTGCAACATGACATTTTGGAGTGAATAAAACAATAGAACTCATATTAAGGGATTTTTGGTGGCCTCAATTATGGAAGGAAGTCAAAGCATATATCTAAACCTATGACGCTTACAATAGATCTAAGGTACCGTGACATGAACCTTATGGCCTCTTGCAACCTTACCTATTCTAGAAAGGCCATGGGCTTCATTATCTATGGATTTCATCATAGATCTACCAGAGTCAGATAAGTATAATGCCATTCTCATTATAGTGGATAGATTTACAACGATGGCACGCTTCATTCTAGCTACCAAGGCAATCAGAGGTGCAGCCACTGGTGAAGTTTTTCTCAGATACATCTTTAGGCTTCATGGATTGCCTGATGATATTGTTAGTGATCGAGGTCCGTAGTTCATATCTAGCTTTTGGAATAGTCTTTCCAAGCTCCTTGGTGTTCAAATTAAACTATCTACAACCAATAATCCACAAACTGATGGACAAACAGAATAGGTGAATCAAGTCCTAGAACAATATCTCTATTGCACCATCAACTATCATCAAAATGATTGGTTTGAGTTTTTACCCTTTGTAGAGTTTTCCTATAACAATAGTGTTCATACATCTACTAAGAAAATTCCCTTCTTTGCAAATTATGGACAACATCCAAGGATGGATATACAACTCTCAAATCATGTCAAGAACCTAGCCACCAAAGATAAGCCCCAGTATCTCATGGATATTCACAAAGAACTGAAGGAAGAGGTCCATAGAGCTCAAGAGCAATATAAGTATTATGTAGATCAACATCGTGTTGAAAGTCCATCCTATTGCATTGAGGATAAAGTGTGGTTACTCAAAAATAATTTTCAGACTTTGAGGCCTTGTGCAAAGCTAGACCATCAGAGATTTGGTCCATTAACCATCTTGGAAAAGATTAATCGAGTCACTTTCAAGCTCCACTTACCAAGTACCATTAGAATACATACATTTTTCCATGTATCTATATTGGAACCATATCAAATTCCACCATTGAGGGAGGAGAGACCTTGTCCTTCACCACCTTTTGAGATTGATGATCATGAAGAATTCGAAGCTGAGCATGTCCTAAATTCAAGAATATCTCGAGGAAGATTGGAGTACCTTGTTCATTGGAAAGGTTATGACATCAGTGATCACACTTGGGAACCTGCCAAGAACGTTCACAGAGCACCAATCAAGGTTCAAGAGTTTCATATAAAAAATCCAATGAAGCCAAGACTAAAGATCATGATCTCTCTTGTGGAACTCGTCGCTTGAGGGGAGGTGATGTCATGGAAAAGAAACCATTGAACCTCAGATTCCATCTAACTTCTATATCTCATTGTTGATTGAGAATTTGGAGAAACCAATCCTTCCATTGCATCTGGAACGTGCCAAAACCCTAAGATTGACTATCTTCTTGCTTGATTCTGACACCCAGAGATCATGTTTTGAATTGATGACATCATCAATGACATCATCAGTTCATAACCACCTTTGATGAACCACCCTTGAAAACCTATATAAAGAGGGTTTGGCCACATGCATACTCAGTCTTGCCAATACCAGTCCTGAGAGCTCAAGGAGTCGTGACCGCCAAGTAAGTACTCTCCAAGTTCTAGTTCTAGTTCTTGTCTTGTTCTTTGTTATAGTCTTGTCTAGTCTAGTTCTTGGACATCTAGCATTTTCCTCTTGTAATCTCTTAGTATGAGATCTTGTCTAGTTATTTCTTGTATCTAGATCATCTCCTTGAAGGGAGTTCTTGTAACCTAGAGATCTTGACTCAAACCTATCAGTCTTGGGTTGTGGGACGGCTTGTAGCATCTTTGATCCAGCTATTCATACCTATCAATCCCGAGTTGTGGGATGTCTTGTATCAATTACGTATTCTTGTGTCAATTTTCCTACATGGGTGTTCTTGTAATCAAAAGTGTATTTCCAAAACCATGTCTACTATAGTTAAAGAGCATAATCTAGTACTATCCTTACATATGAAGCATTTTTACTTGAGCTTGGAAGATCTCCAAATCCCTCAATCTATTTTTTAGCTTAGGCTAAGTACACTTAATGAAATTGATTAATTAGGGCTATGTTAGGCAAAAAATAAGTTCAAGAAATCCTAATTTCTCAAGTCTAAGAGCAGCTAAGGAACAATTGTGGAAAACTATAACTGAAAGGAACATAATTCAATTAATAACACATCAAAAAACATTCCAACGCAAGTATTCCTAATGAGGCAACTTATAAGAAAATATTTTACACTTAAATGAACTTAAAAAAGAACAAATGATAGAGAACATTACAATGCAGTTTTACTTAGAAAGCTCAGGTAGACACCAAGGAGGAGATAGAGAAAGCATCAGATCCTTTGAGGATAGTGCCACCCATATAGCTAGGTCGTGGGCTCAACAATTGAGGGATTATCCTTACACATTGAGCTCATATACAAGCAATTCAAAGATGCCTTTTAGAATGGAGAGATCCACTAGAAGTTTAGGGCTAGCTTACTTACAAACCCCATAAGGTCGCTACAAGACGTAGTTAGACCACATCCCAACCAACTGTTTAGGTGCTCACATCTATGAGGATGGTTTGAGGCGGGCAGTGGTCCAACTTAGAAACCCACATTAAAGCTTTGGAATTGAGCACCTTGTGGTCAAATTTGATGAGGGCTCATACATAGATAAGCAAGGAACCATGTACATGGTAAGAAACTTACCAGAAAGGATGGATGAGTTTGAAATGATCATCCCTGAGTTGGATTTAGGAGACCTAGATCACAAAAACCTAGGTAAAGAGCCTAAAACAACTATAGGTAAGCGAGTTCTATCAAGGATAATCACACGAGAATGGATTCCTCAGGATAATAAGAGCATAGAACTATTTGTGAACAAAGAGACTGATGAAATGTTTTGGAGATTCAATCTAGACAAACCTAGTGAAGTGGATGGAGTTGTCATATACAAATTCAAAGATCTAGATGTTCCAAGGAAAGTTATTTATTTGAATAATGTTAATGAAAGGATGGATGTAGTGATGGAACATAGTGGGCATGGCTACACATGGAAGGGTGAACCTCTTTTCCCTCTACACAAGGCTAGAGATTTACATGGTCAACATGGAGCTTGATCCTCTCATGCCTTTGGTAATCAAAATGAGAAGCCTAGAGAAAGACCAAAAGGGACTTTTGCAAATCCTTTAGAAAGAGAGAGATCAGGATTGGACACTGCTAGAGCTGAATAGGAAAGACCTAGAGGATATAGACATCAAAGAGGCATGGCTGATTTTCCCCTACATAGGCCCTAGGAATTCCCTAGAATTTTAAGGCCAAATCCAATTGGTGAAAGCCATGAAGAACTATTTTGATGTCACAAGAGATCCTTATGATGCACTCCCAATTAGACTCTAATGGTGTTTCGTATGGGTAGATCTCTTTATGCTCTGGTGATTTCATGTAAAAATCCTATGGGCTATCTTCATGAGTAGAGTCCAAACTTTGAGCATTGGGATCACTATCTAGGATCATTAGGGATGTTGGCATTATCCCTCTGTTTAAGTTGTCTTCTGACGATGCATACTTCACTAAGATCACATTGGCAGGTGGTGGTGATTGTTGTCCTAATATAGGTTGAGATCTCTATTGTGCCTCATGATGTGGTTGGTATGGTTGTTGTGGACTATAGTATAGTTGTGGCTAGTACCTATTTTGATATCTATCAACCTGTTGATAGGGTTGTTGCTAGTTTTGCCTAACTTCTTCTTTGTTGTAGGGGCACTCTTGCACAACATGATTGGTGTACTTCCTCTCAATGGTGCAATACTAGGCATTTAGGTTTCTCGTAGATTGTCCATGTGGTATCTTCCAAAATCATAGCATCCTTTTCACTAAGACCATCCTAGGGCTTTGTCTACTAGGAACTCCTAGCTTCTAAGCTACATGTTTTTCTAAAGCCTCTCTTGAGGTTGAGGGTTTGGATGTGAAACTACTAGAAAAAATTGAATCTTTTTAGAGTTTAGAAAGTTTTAACTCATCAGGTGATTTTTCCTCAATATTGATGTACATTCTAACACATCTCTCTATGGTTCAAGAATTCCTTCAGATAAACATATGATCTTAGCTTTGCACTCAATAGGTCGTTTAAGAATAGGGAAACTTTCTTAGCTTGGCTAAGTAGCTCTGGGGTTGGACATCACTCAATGCATTGTCTAAACATATGCCCTACTAGTCAAATAGTTTCTTACGGGGTTTTCTTAAAGATATGGATTCAATGAGGAAGTTTTATGCATGATGCCACTCTTAGAGAACTCAAATATGAAGGCATCGAGTAGTTGAGTTGCATAAATTGTTTGTGATGCAATGTCTGAAACCATGTTAGGGCTTCATTTTTCAATGTAATCCCAAAAGCCTAGTATTGAGTAAACATGTCATCCACCCATTTTGCTCTCAACACCTACTTAAATTCATGATGAATGAATGACTTAACTCCAAGCCCTTCCTTATATATACGACTCATCAAGGGGTAGTCTACCTAAATAATTACATACATGTTTCCCACATTTCCTAATCCTCTAGACTCCACTAGAGTGGTTGGTCAATGATGTGTCCAAGGTCTATCCAGCTTAGAAACTTCTAAAATGTTATGGAGTTCTTGGGAAAATTTAACAACCACATCTCTCTTGGGATTCGAACCCACAACCTCCTACTTCTCATCCATGAGAATTAACCACTAGGTCAAGCTTCTTGCTTGACTATGTTATAGAAAACCTTGGACTTGACTTAATTTTGTTTGTTAAGTCAAGTCACTTTAAAATATTCTTCATCCCTTGATTTTTTTCCCTAGAAAATATAGCCATATATATGTATCTATAGGAAATAACCTCGGCCTCATTCTAACCTAGAAGAACATGTATTTATTCATCTTGATTTCCAACTTAAAACTTCAAAGTGGGAAACCTTTGCTGTATTGTGGATACTTGTCCCCAACTGGAATTCTACTCATTTCTATACTTCCATTTTAGTAAGAATTCACTTGGTTCATACGGAATTTCTCCACGTACTCGAAGTGAAAGAAATATATGTTTCCTAACAAGATTATATGAATCTGTCATACTTTATAGAAATAGAAAAAAAAACCTTAATCTTTGCTCTAAAAATTGTTGCCCACAAGGGCTACAAAAAGAACCATTAGAAATCATCATGAGGGCATTCAAAATATTGATGAACAAGGGCAAAAGAAGACTATATTTTTATGGATTGGACAAAGTATCCACTAGTATGGGAGAGTGGAATGCTAACTCCCTTTGAGAACTTTTTGTTGAGGGCCAAAAAGAAAACAAACTCCTCCTTCATAAAAAGTATCAATTAAGTTATTCTTTTCTTGGGAGAGTACATAGAATTAGTATACCTATATTGAAAGAAAGGATAAAGAATTGAAATAAAGTTTTACACTCACATTCAGAACAAAAGTGAAGCCTATACAACTTCACTAAGTCAATGTTTTGAGTCTATTCTAGGTGCAAGGGTAAATATCTTTTCAACAAAGGTTAGATGGACTAAGTTAAGTTTGGAAGCACTAAGTTCAAGTGTAACTTCATGAAATGAATTTCTTGATTCAAATTAATGCATAAGAATTTCACTCTAAGAAATAAAGTCTTGAGATATTGAATAAAGAAAAGATTTTTTTTAGTCATGTTTGAAGCATAAAAGTTTTGAGTAAAGGAGAAAATCCATAAACTGACGCTCACTAGGTCTCCACACCGATGTTGATTCCACACTAGTATCTCATGGTTGGATAATTTTTGGTTTTACTCCAAAATATTCATGACAATGTAAAACTTCTCTTAAAGATGAATACAATGCTTCAGTACCTTGTTGAAAGAGGCCTTTCAAAAGTTGAAAGGTTTGAGCCACATAGAGGTTGACTCAAAATAGTTTAAATTGCCTTAGAAGTTTGAATTGGTTGAACAAAGTTTTGCTTCTTCCTTCTCCCTTTCTAGAAAATTTGGCAATGACTAAGATAAATTATTTGACTCTAGTAAAATTCAAGGATAGCTAGTTGCAATAGGTAATTAAATTAAACAAACCAAAGAGATCTTTGATGTAGAATCCATTAAGATCCATTCAATCACTAAAGATTGTAAGTCTAAGTTGACTCATCCATTTTCATTCACTCCATTGGATACAGAATGGTCTCATAGTTCTCTAAAAGATTTCAAAACACACTTGAAGAGAAAGAGTTAGGAATTTCTCATATGATTGACAATTCTAAGGATGTTAAAGCTAACCCTTTGAGAAACGTTCCCTAAATGAGACAAAGTTCATTTAGAAATTTCTTTGATCTAGTTTAAGTAAAGGTTTACCAAACATCTAAGGAACACTTTCTTCTACATTCTACATAGGATTTTCAAAATTTGGACAACCTAATCCTTTAATTGGGTGAAAAATCAAGTAATTGTTGGTTGAAAGTTGACCATGGTAAAACATACAAGTTAGTCATTTGGTTCGAAACAAAATCAATATGAAATAGAAGTTCTCAAAATATTCTCGTGGATAGAAATCTTACCCAAATCACTAAATCCATGCACTACTGATTCCTGAAACTAGACTAGTATCTTGAATCCAACCATTTCAAATGTTAGTGCTCGAATAGCAAATAGTGACAAAATGAATTGGCTAGGGATGTTTTTTACTCCATCCTTATCATTTATTCCAATTTTTTGCACTAGATTTAGTTTCTCAAGTGCAAAGTTAGATGGTGTCTTGAATCATTTGGGCAAGGACTAGATAATAGATTTCCTTTATTCATTTACGAATATCAGGTGAATCCACCACATAGATGAAACATGTCCTTTTGGACCAAAACATGAGGATCTCGGGGGTATGCCTTTAGTATTTATATAGTGGGGGTATGCCTTTAGTATTTATATAGCTCTATTTTTGAGGATGAAAATCTTTTCCAAGGGGGCAAGAATGTTAAAAAGTAAGATCATAATATGAGGGTGAGATTGGTTCAGATAGATCCTAAATTTAACATCCTTTGGTGGTTCTCATATAGGGCTAAGGTCTCCAGAGTAGATTTGAGAAAAGATACGTGAGCTCTCTAAATAGGCAATGTGCTTGGCCTATTAGTTAAGTCATATGGATGGTCAGGATGAGATCTTAGGTTCAAGTCCTATAAAATTAATGAGAGAGTGTTTTCCCCAAGAACTCTAGGGCTTTATAGAAGCATCCAATTGAGTTATCTATGCTTAACCAGGAAGCTTTTCACACATGTAGTTACATTTTGACACTAGGATGGTTAGTATCCACCTACCATAGTCTCTTGGCGAGAAATGGACATAAGCACTCATCATTTTTTTTCATCATTCCGACTATTTTCTAGGATTGAATAATTGACCTCAAAGGCTCAAACATGCGTATTTGGGTCGTCTATTATAATAGCATTGGTTTTAGAAAAAGCTAATCCATGTGTATGTTATAGTTACAGAAGGACATAAATATATTGTTTAATATCTATAATATCCATGTCCTTTGCTTTAGCAATTTTAGGTTTAATTTCTTCATAATTTTAGGCTATGTTTTTCCTAGGTTTTCTCCTAGAAAAACTTTATCCTTTGAAAAAAAAGGGACCGTTTGTTTTGAAGAAACTATTAGGGTCTCTAACATATATGAGAATCTGATTTATAGATTATAAATCATGCTCTCCAATGCTCTACTGATTCACTAGACTTCAACTTTGTGTTGATGTCGTGATTGGTATTTTTACTCATAGCCACCAAAAATTGACAAAGCCTACGATAGGCTAGAATGGGACTTTATTCTTCAATCTCTTCAAGACCTTCAATCTCTTCAAGACCTTAGCTGTAGTAAAAAATTCACTAATATGATCACTAATTTGTTGGGGAATGCATTGATGCAAATTAATATCAACGATAAGTTATCGAAGCCTATCATATTGAAACGCTCTATTAGGCAAGGGTGCCCGTTGGCCCCTTTGCTTTTTGGTATTTCCATGGAGGGGCTCAACTGACTAGTGCAACATCACATGGAAATGGGCCATGTTAAATGTCTCTCACTGCCTCTCAACCAAGGCCAAATGATCATAAGGCTATTTGTAGATAACATGAGCATATTTGTGCATAATAATTTGACCAGCATTGAAACCTTTTCGGGCTTCCTTGACACATTCTATGAGGCATCTGGTTCCAAAATAAAACACTCAAAAACCACTTTTAGAGCAATCATTGGGCCGCCGTCCCAACTGTTGGTTGACCATGGATGCAAAATTATCCCCAGGGGTCTAGTCTTTTGCCTACTTGATATTCCGATGGGCTTTGGTGTCTCGATGGAGCAATGATGGACTTGGGTCCTTTCCAAACTAGACAACAATTTTGCCTATTAGAGCGGCATGCAAGTCAACGACGAGCCATGATAATTAAGACCTTCCTCATCTCATCGACCATCTAGTTTCTCTCTTGTTGGAGATCGAAGGATCAAGAGCTTAGCAAATTAGAAAGAATATGCAGAAACTTTCTTTGGACAGGGGACCACAATAGAAGGGGGGGTTCCCAAAATTAAATGGTCAACCTTCAAATATTGTTTGATGCTGAGAAGGGAACTATATAATATCTGATTATACACTTAAAGAAACTTCGAGTACGGATACATATGATCTTTTTTGTTTAACGATTAGTAGTATCTATAACAACAACAGCTAGATTCTAATAAGCTAGTATACATAGTGTTGTTGGTATAATGTTATAATAGAACTAATCGTTAGGGAAAACCTCTATATAAATAAGGTTACAAAGTCTCTAATAAAGCAATAACATCTGCTAAAGCTACCACTGATTAATCAAAGTATCCTAACAAGATGATATCATGCATAAATACTAGTTACAAAGGTGTTTTCTTCAACAATAAAATTCTCTCACATCTAGTAGTATATTATGAAGTTTTAAAGATATTACATTAATAGCTTCATCAATCTGATCAAGTAATATCAGTTTTTTGATCATGAATATACACATATATAGGTATATAAAATAAAACCCCTTCTAAGTAGCTATTTTTTCCTTATACGCTTCGATGAACGAAGCATGCTAATCGATAGGACAAAAGCACATGCGAGTACCTGCCCATGTTGTATAGAACTCTACTAACTTTGTGTGCACATGAACAATGGTAGGTAATATCACGCAATCTCCTTGTGTGTTTAAATTTTCATTTTGTAGTATTTACGAATGCGTGAAGTCAGTTAGTGAGGGAGAGCAACGAATCTATGGATATGGATAAAGATTGAAATCTGTAACATATATTTGTTCACTGGTTTTATGCATTTAATCATGAATGGGGTATCATCCATATGGTGCCAATGTATGTAGATGTTATATTTTCATAGATTTCGTACATTTTCTGTATAAAACCCTTTTGGTCTTAGGTTTCATGAAACCATATAATCTATACTAGATTCATGATGGAAGGTTGTACATCCTCTCTCTCTCACACACACACACATATATACATATATATATATATATATATATATATATATATATATATATATATATATATATATATATATATATATATATATATATATATATATATATATATATATATATATGCGTGTCTGTGTGTGTGTGCGTGTGAATATATATATATATATATATATATATATATATATATATATATATATATATATATATATATATATATATATATATATATATATATATATATATATATATATATATGTGTGTGTGTGCGTGTGAATATATATATATATATATATATATATATATATATATATATATATATATATATATATATATATATATATATATATATATATATATATATATATATATTACATGCGGACAAATACATACTTTAGAGCATACATAAATACATAATTACACACATTATGACATACATACATAACATACATATATATAAGTACGTACATACATACATTACATGTTGGAGCATACAATCTACAAATTCACCCTCATATAGATTCGTATATCATCCTAGAATCAAGTTCTTATTTTTTGGTCATTTAAAACTTCCATAGGAACGCATATTTAGAAGTCACGAGTTTTTAAGGCAAGGCAAACAAGTAAAAAAGGTGTTATCAACAGAAAACGTTTTTGTAAGTTTCTATAAAGACTTCCCTGAATCAAGGAAGTCAAGCCTACCTTATTTTTAGGAAACGAAGGAACGGCGAAACACTTCACCGCTTCATGCATCTCTGTATATATATACATCTTTAGATTAATGAAAGTTGGGCGACACAGTACTTCTGTGATATTATGATTATGTCGACCCCTTGTCACTCTCTCTACCTCTGCGTGCAACACTCGTGTGATGCTTTACTCATCTGTCAGTATATATCTGTATACCAACCAGCAGCTACAGAGAATAGAGTATCATATGCTTGTCTATGTCAGTAATGTGTGTAGATTACCATGTAGTTCACAGATAAGCAGCGAACACACTATGTGAGCACGCGTTGAAATCTCTGTTCTTATCATGCTGAAGCGAATACACTATGTGAGCATGCGTCAACATCTCTGTTCTTATCATGCTGAAGGGACTGCTCATCTAAATTCATGATGGGTAAGTCATGAACAGTAACAACGCTTCATAATACGTATACATGCGCATAGCTCATAACTAATCTGCTGTTTTGTTCAATATACAGTTGTGTTCAATCTACAGTTGTACTTATTATACATCATAGCGATGATTGCAGAGAAGCGCAATACCTATATTATGCACATGAACCATATGTAACATTCATATTCTGACGTTCATCTTATTTTGAAGCCACATAATGTCTCTGTACGCATGTCCATAATCTCTGCGTAAACTATGCATGTTCTTGATTGAATATATATACAGTTGTGGGACATAGAATATCAAGGCTTCATTGTTGTTGTCAAAGTTCAATGACAGCAGGAACAAAGCCACATATATATATATATATATATGATGTATATGACATATGCCCATATGTGCAGATATCGTTGAAGATTGTTGTTACAGGTTGATGGTACAAACATCCGAAAAAATTGGCGACAGATACAAATGAAGCAGTTCTCGAATCTCTACAGATATATGTGCATAAACTGCATTGATTGCTTATGTACATATATGCAGTGTCTAGTTGGAAAATATGTACAATCTTTTTAACACTCAAAGTCTGGCGAACATTGTCTTTATGCAAGTTGCATAAACCATTCATTTTATTTTTGTAAAGCGTGGTACCCATTCCAGCTCAAGCTCATTTCCATGAAGAGGATTTTCACATTGAATTTGGCAGCGTTCACATGCGCATTGATTGATTACAAGTGTTTCTGAAATTCTACATGCTTGCATGTACCTTTGGAATACATCATAATGAAGTCTGTTATTAGCTCTATGATCCAACTCGAAGTGAACCATGCTTCTGCTTATGCGCAACTTTTGGAATTAATCCATACCTTACACTCGAATACATGCTTCCGCATTATGATTATTTCCACTCCCTCACAGTGGTATCAGAGCCACCTAAGAGCCTTCATCCAAGCCTTAATCATAGCCACATCCTCGTCAACATTCTCTATTTGGTAACTTTCAGGAAGCAGGAGGTTCTACACATATTGATGGAAAACATCAATTCAATCTACACATCAATAAATTTGGAGATATACCTTGAGTCATATCAATGGCTCATTGTGTGTGCAATATACTACATATGATCTACATAGCATTTATTCAAGGAGCACAAATCAATGGTGATTATTACAAGAGGAGTTTGCAACTCGATATTTTCTACAAAGGGCATCTATGTGCATATCCATATGCTCATAACTCATTATGTATTCTTGAAGGATGTCATGTCTAATACTTCATTTATGGTTTGACTTGTTCATAATACAAACGACATGCTCTTCTCGATTTAGCAGATACGGATGTTTGAGTCACTCATATTGCATCAGTTAAGCTCATTTATTGAGTGGCTATAAGTTACTAAAGAAGCGAATCATTAGATCACTTCCCGAGCTTCATCAACAAAAGGTCTATTCAGAGCTACAACGAGCAAAGCATTTCAATATGAACCTTATGGTTTATATGCAGCAATGCTCCTTATTGAATTGAGGAATCAAGTTACCATGCGAGCTACACAAGCTACATTTTTCAAAGAGCATCATATGTCTATGAGCAACTTTTTTGTATTACTCATATCGATTCTTCATTTGTCTCTTGGATTACTCAAGTGATATTGCAAGATATTGTTATGTCCTTAATGGTTCAACTTAGGTCTCAACTAATCATTTCATTGTATCTATTGAGGCACAAAATGTTTATGAATCGTATGTTATGTAACTCACCTACATTGTTACTCAAGGGGAGTATGAAGTAACTTGTTTATGGAAATATTGTGCTATCTACTTCAAAAGAAAAAGTTTTTGTATAGGGCATTTCTCTTGCAAGTCAACCATGCAAGAAATCAAGGACATATCAAGCGCTCTATTCAAGGTTATAAAGGAATCGGCATCAAAGGAGGCTAGCAAGATAAAAGCTATGAAGAAAGCATAGATGAAGAAGGGAACCTCAATATCTAGAATTGAAGATCATGTTCAAGGAAGACTTGGTATTCAAGGCTCATCGCAAGGCTCATCATCAAGCAAAGACGACTTTAAAGAGAAAGTTATCATGAAGACTTATACAACATACAAGGCCAAGGATCAATATTAGAATGCAAAAGCTACTATTGGAAAAGCTCCTAAGGACCGAAGCTACTTTCTCCAAAGACTTCATTTCAACAATGAAGAAGGCACTCTTCACTAGAAGCATTCACTTGGTAATGTATATCAATTTGGATTCTTCCTTGATAGTATTCATATTCTAAGATCCAAGAGCTCTTAAAAACCGGTTAGGATCAATGCTCATACATGTTCTATCTTGGAGATATCCATTCTTTAGCACTAATTCACTTCTAGGCCTTCTCATAGAGTACATCATATCATAGATAACTCCCATTGTACATTAAATCTCTATCACATACTTTTGCATCAGAAGAAGATCACATTAGATCACATGTTCATTGATATGTACCCCTCAAGCTCCACGTTCTCTTTATTGAATTATGAACACATAGCAAGAATTTGTACTTGGAATTTAGTGCTATTCAAGCACATCAAAACATTGTATTGCGGCCAAGTGCTACCAAAGCACTTCTCAATCATTGAAGAAGTTTGAAGAAAGAAGAATCAAGTGACCGAGGCAAAGACCGTGGACGTCACTACTCAAATCTCCATCATTGAAGAAGTTTGAAGCAAGAAGAATCAAGTGGCCGAGGCAAAGACCATGGACGTCACTACATAAGGAGCTCATTATGAAGCTCATCTCTCCATATCAATTGGAAGAAGTACAAAATCAAAAGCAAGAAGAAGGAAGTGCATACAACGCACTCAAGTGAAGACTTCCTCACTATAGGAAGATCAAAGAATGTGCATTCAATGCACACAAAGATGAAGAAGAAGACTTCCTTATTAAAGGAAGAAAAAGAAGGTGTATTTAACACACCTATACAGAGGTAAAAATATTATTCTACATGGAGAGACAGAAGCACCCTAGATGTAAGTCAATTTGATTTACATTCATATACAAAATACAAGTTGTATGGACTCTCACTTATAAAGAGTCATTCAAAGGCTGCATATCATCATGCACATTATATCCTTTGTAAAAGCAAGTAAAAGCATTTCCAACCATTGTAAAACACATAGTTGAGCCTATTACAAGTGGTGTGAGCACTTGTATCTTCACATAGAAGGTGGAATCAAAATGAAGTTTAATCAAGAAGCTGGGATCTTGATTAAAACTTCATTTCCTTATGTAAAAGAAGACAACTAAATAGTTGAGCACATTATAAATGGTAGACAAAGGAGGTGAAACAAAAAATGGAGATTAATCAAGAAGATAGGATCTTGATTAAGACTTCATTACTTTATGTAAAAGAAGCCATCGAACAAGTGAAGGAATAGAATCACTCTAGAGCTAGAGCAATGCTCGCTCCAAGATGAGTGAGGAAAAACCACAACCTCTGAACTTTGCATTTGGACAAAGTTAAGTTGTTATACACAAATGGAAAAAGCCATAGATAAAGCACTTGTAGCTTTGTAACTTGTTTGAAGTTTCCATTATGTATTATGATCAAATGATCATCTTGTAAAATATAGGGCTCATGTATCAAGCTCTTAAAGCATTATGTAATGCTTATGCATTTTTACAAAAACCATACAAAAAGGTTTTTTTCAATTGAAGGGGAGATACTCTTGAAGAAAGATGCATCATCAACATGCAACAAAGGCCACACTCTTGAAGAAAGATTCAACGACAAAGGAAGAAGAAACAGTCAATCTCAAGCTACTCTTGAAGCAAGGATCATGGAGCAAAGGACTACATCAATGGACGACATCAATTCATGAAGGAATCATCAACAACAAGGGGAGGAATAAATCTACTACATGAAGATCAAAGGCAAAGACAACCTCAAAGAGCTTCAAAGACTATAAAGTCACTTCAAAGAAACAAAATGCTATTATTTAAAAGTCAATAGAAAAAGACATCAACAAAAGCTATTACATGGAGGAAAAATCAACGAGCGTCAAAAATCAAGGACTTCATCAAAGGAGCAATCTATATCATAGGAACATCATCAAAGGATCTATCCACATCAAAGACCAAGAAGGAACATCATCGATCATAAGGAACTACATCAACAAAAGAAGACTTAAAAGAAGATTTCATGGAGGAGCTACTACTTCAACAACAAATGACCACATCAATGAAAAATGATTGGTGTTACACATACAAGGTGTCAATCATGAAGCAACTCAATATCTGAAGCAAAAGGTAAAAGGAGAAGGAAACAAAAAATCAAAGAGATTCTAAAGACAAGGCAAGAGAGAGAGGAGACAACATATAAAACAAAGAAGAAGCTGAATTTGAAGATTGAAGGGGAGCTGTTGGAGCATGCAATCTACAAATTCACCCTCATATAGATTCGTATATCATCCTAGAATCAAGTTCTTATTTTTTGGTCATTTAAAACTTCCATAGGAACGCATATTTAGAAGTCACGAGTTTTTAAGGCAAGGCAAACAAGTAAAAAAGGTGTTATCAACAGAAAACGTTTTTGTAAGTTTCTATAAAGACTTCCCTGAATCAAGGAAGTCAAGCCTACCTTATTTTTAGGAAACGAAGGAACGGCGAAACACTTCACCGCTTCATGCATCTCTGTATATATATACATCTTTAGATTAATGAAAGTTGGGCGACACAGTACTTCTGTGATATTATGATTATGTCGACCCCTTGTCACTCTCTCTACCTCTGCGTGCAACACTCGTGTGATGCTTTACTCATCTGTCAGTATATATCTGTATACCAACCAGCAGCTACAGAGAATAGAGTATCATATGCTTGTCTATGTTAGTAATGTGTGTAGATTACCATGTAGTTCACAGATAAGCAGCGAACACACTATGTGAGCACGCGTTGAAATCTCTGTTCTTATCATGCTGAAGCGAATACACTATGTGAGCATGCGTCAACATCTCTGTTCTTATCATGCTGAAGGGAGTGCTCATCTAAATTCATGATGGGTAAGTCATGAACAGTAACAACGCTTCATAATACGTATACATGCGCATAGCTCATAACTAATCTGCAGTTTTGTTCAATATACAGTTGTGTTCAATCTACAGTTGTACTTATTATACATCATAGCGATGATTGCAGAGAAGCGCAATACCTATATTATGCACACAAACCATATGTAACATTCATATTCTGACGTTCATCTTATTTTGAAGCCACATAATGTCTCTGTACGCATGTCCATAATCTCTGCGTAAACTATGCATGTTCTTGATTGAATATATATACAGTTGTGGGACATAGAATATCAAGGCTTCATTGTTGTTGTCAAAGTTCAATGACAGCAGGAACAAAGCCACATATATATATATATATGATGTATACGACATATGCCCATATGTGCAGATATCGTTGAAGATTGTTGTTACAGGTTGATGGTACAGACATCCGAAAAAATTGGCGACAGATACAAATGAAGCAGTTCTCGAATCTCTACAGATATATGTGCATAAACTGCATTGATTGCTTATGTACATATATGCAGTGTCTAGTTGGAAAATATGTACAATCTTTTTAACACTCAAAGTGTGGCGAACATTGTCTTTATGCAAGTTGCATAAACCATTCATTTTATTTTTGTAAAGCGTGGTACCCATTCCAACTCAAGCTCATTTCCATGAAGAGGATTTTCACATTGAATTTGGCAGCGTTCACATGCGCATTGATTGATTACAAGTGTTTCTGAAATTCTACATGCTTGCATGTACCTTTGGAATACATCATAATGAAGTCTGTTATTAGCTCTATGATCCAACTCGAAGTGAACCATGCTTCTGCTTATGCGCAACTTTGGAATTAATCCATACCTTACACTCGAATACATGCTTCCGCATTATGATTATTTCCACTCCCTCACATTACATACATATACGTACGAACATATAAAGCACTCATACATCTATTCATTACAATCATGAATTCATACATGAAGTATATACATATGAACATGATACATACATACATTCACACAGATACATATGTACACACACACACATATATATATATATGTACACACACACACACACACACATATATATATATATATATATATAACACAAGAGAATACATATGTAAATAAATAAATAAATAAATACATACATGCATACATACATACATACATACATACATACATACATACATACATACATACATACATACATACATACATACATACATACATACATACATAAACACATGCCACATACATACATACATGGATACATACATACATACATACATATATGCATACATACATACTTATATCTTGTACATATTTACATACATATACACATTACACACATAGATATATATTTTCTTGAATAAGATTCAAGTTAATGATAACATTAGGTGTTTCTAGAGTAAAGAACTCATAACCCTAGTGGTGAAGTCTCAAGCATGGGAATGAGGAGTTCTTGGGTTGAACCCCCATGGAGAGAATGGGAAGAGAGTTTTGCCCAGAGAACTGTAAAGCCTTCTACAAGAATCCTCTCAATTTAGCATGAGTTAATTTGAGCTCAAAGAGACTTAACTCAGGCTGTGAGTACACCTACCATTAGTTGAATCCACTACAAGGTGTAAAGTAGTAGTGGAGATTTTATCACATTGTTTGCTAGGGTAGTGGAGCCCATGCCACATATGGAGGAGGTGCATGTGTTAGCCACAATAGGAGCATAATTTGTTTTGAGAATACCCACTTTCTTTCTAATATTACGTTTCATTTTCATTCCGCTCGAATTTCTATCCACATTTTTCTTTTAGCATGGGATATAGGAGATCTTGGGACATTTTGCCATTCTTTGCCCATATTTGAGGCAATCTCTCATTCTTTATGATGGGAGAGTTGCATATTTTCC